>APFE030987393.1:0-16874 GCA_000404065.3 Pinus taeda
ACTTCTAGCCCCCTCCTACTCACCAAGTCTTTTCCCAACCAGAGCCAAAAAAAATTGTAATCTGTGGTGAAATTAGTTAAATGTTGTTTCAAAAATTTGTAATCTCTGCTCAAAATAATAAAGATGTTTCACAATCTTTGATTATTTCCTCTGTTTCGAGCTATACACAGTAAGTGAGAAGTGAGAAGTGATAAGAAGCTAGTAGAAGTGATTGCTGAATCTGCGGTGGAGCTTTGTATTTGCAATGAATCATTACCACATTGAAGCCAAGAGGGCATGTGGAGATGCTTAATCCCTTTCCCTTGGTTTTCATTTTCTTTCCTTTAAGCATTTTTTATCTTGCTTGCCTACATGCTGCATAGTAAAAGTCTGCAGTAGAAATATGGAATTTTGAAGGAATTTTTCTAAGTCTTTTTTGGTGAGGATGTTAAACAAGAGAAATGAACACAGATTTGTAAATTCTGCATAGTAAAAGTATACAGTAGAAATATGGAACTTTGAAGCTTTGATAGGTTTAACAGAGAAGGAGAGACATCTCAATTGGTCGCAATTGATATTTTTGTCAGTACAGTGGACCCTCTAAAGGAACCTCCTCTTGTCAAAACGAATATTGTTTTGTCTATCCTTGTTGTGGATTATCCTGTCTATAAAGTTTCAAGCTATGCTTCTAATGATGGAGCAGCAACGTTGACTTTTGAAACCCTTTCAGAAACTTCAGAATTCGCAAGGAAATGGGTGCCATTTTACAAAAAATACAGTATCGAGCCCAAGGCTCTAGAATTCTACTTTGCCCATAAGATTGAATATTTGAAGGATAAAGTACAACCTTCTCCAGTGCACATAGACTCACTTTGATATATATATATATTTATATATATATTATATACTAACAAAAGAAAATTTTGATTTGAACTTCTAGCCCCTTCCTACTCACCAAGTCCTTTCCCAACCAGAGCCAAAAAATTGTAGTATGTGGTGAAATTAATAAAATGTTGTTTCAAAAATTTGTAATCTCTGCTGAAATTAATAGAGATGTTTCACAATTTTTTATTATTTCCTTTATTTCAAGCTATACACATTAAATGAGAAGTGATAAGAATCTAGTAGAAGTGATTGTTGAATCCGCTACCGAGCTGTGCCTCTGCAATGAATCATTACCACATTGAAGCCAAGAGGGTGTGTGGAGCGTAAATTCTGCATAGTAAAAGTATCCAGTAGAAATATGGAATTTTGAAGCTTTGATTGGTTTGATAGAGAAGGAGAGCCATCTCAATTGACTGGTGTTGATATTTTTGTCAATACAGTGGACCCTCTAAAGGAGCCTCCTCTTGTCATAACAAATATTGTTCTGTCTATCCTTATCATGGATTATCCTGTCGATAAAGTTTCAAGCTATGTTTCTAATGATGGAGCAGCAATGTTGACTTTTGAAACCCTTTCAGAAACTTCAAAATTCGCAAGGAAGTGGGTGCCATTTTACAAAAGATACACTATCCAGCTAAAGGCTGTAGAATTCTACTTTGCCCAAAAGATTGATTTTTGAAGGATAAAGTACAACCTTCCTTTGTTAAAGAGTGGAGAGCAATGAAGGAAAGTGCACATTAAAGTATCCAAATGTAAGAGCTACTTCTATTGGTTTATTGGTTTTTCTTGCCCTTGACATCTTCCATCTTTGTGTCAATATTAGAGGGAATATGAAGGGTACAAGATCCGGATTAATGCTCTTGTGGCCAAAGCACAAAATGTGCCAGAAAAGGGATGGACCATGCAAGATGGAACTCCATGGCTAGGCAACGACACTGGAGACCATCGTGGGATGATCCAATGATGAGATTCTTTGACTTTCCCCTCGACCCGTATCCGTTAGTCATTCTTGAGATATTGAATGACGCTCATTATATATGTCATTACGCTATCAAAGAATTGAGATACTCATATTTTACCCCAGAGTCTTATCTTTCCTTTGTAGTCTATATGCAGTATCATATTTTTCTCTCCCTTTTGTTAACATGCTTATAATATGTTGCAAGTAACGGAAATTAGTACTACTGAATTTTTCGCTTTCAGCTTCAGGTATTATTAGGTCACAGTGGCGGAGTTGACAATGATGGTAATGAATTGCCATGGTCGGTTTATGTATCCCATCAAAAGAGTCCTGGTTTCCAACACCACAAGAAAGTCGGTGCAACTAATGCATTGGTATATTCCTAGCTCTGTACACATCTCTCTTCTTCTTCTAATTTCCTCATATCAAATTCATTAATTATTATGTTGAAGCTAATGATTGCTATCTATTGCTCCACTTAGGACCAAGTGTCTGTTGTCCTCACAAATGGCCTCTTTCTATTGAACCTTCATTATATAAACAACAACAAAGTTGTTCGTTAGGCAATGTGTTTTCTAATGGATTGAGTTCTTGGGAAGAAAACTTGTTGTGTACAGTTTCCTTTGAGATTTGATGGCATTGGTTGACACGACCAATCGTAACACTATGTTCTTTGATGTAAGAAATTATGAACACCCAAAATGTTTTCTTGTATGAAATTATGCAATTTTCATATAATTTCAGCTTGGCATATTAATTCTGAAATATTTGTAGATCAACTTGAGACATTTCGATGGTATCCAAGGGCCTGTTTATGTGGGTACAGGGTGTTTTTTTAATAGACAATCACTCTATGGTTATGATCCAGTTCTCATTGAGAAGGATCTTGAACTAGAATGCTTCCTGAGATGTTGCTTGGGGTCTAGAAAGCAGATAAAAAAAGCAAACAAATGGTATGATGACGATAAGAAGAGAACCAAGTGAACTGAGTCCACTATACCCATATTTAGTTTGGAAGACATAGAAGAGGTTGTTGAAGGTGAGTCCAAGTCCAAACTAGTGATTTGTATTTTTTGACAACTCGTTTACCCTTAAACATTGCTTTCCCTCACCCTTCTTTGAAATTGCATAATGTAGGATTTGATGATGAGAAATCATTTCTCACGTCCCAAAGGAGCTTAGAGAAAAGATTTTGTCAATCTACCCTCATGGAAAATGATTGTCTTCCATAATCTGCAAATCTTGCTTCTTTATTGAAAGAAGTCATTCGTGTTATCCGTTGTGGATATGAAGACAATTCAGAATGGGGAAAAGAGGTATGAGTAGAGGTGGATCTGCATCTATTTGATGATGTTGTTGATTTTTTTTTTAGCTCATCAAATTAGTTTTTTCTATAGTAAAATTGTATAAACATTTTTCGTGAATGTGCATAAATTCTCTTCAGAATAAGCAACATTTTATTTAGGAAACCAAGCACCAGACAACTGTTCTTGAAGCAAATATCTAATATGAATGGGTTATCATATTTTGTGCAGAGTGGGTGGATTTATGGTTCTGTCACAAAAGATATTTTGATTGGGTTTAAAATGCATGCTCAAGGCGAGATTTCAATATATTGCATGCTTGCACATCCTGCATTAAAGGGATTTGCACCAATCAATATTTCAGATCGTTCGAATCAAGTGCTCCTATGGGCCCTTGGTTCTGTTGAAATTTACTGAGCAGGAATTGTCCAATTTGGTATGGCTACACCAATTGCAGAGGCTAGCATACATCAATGCCATAGTTTATCCTCTCACATCCCTCCCACTGGTTGCATATTGTACCTTGCCAGCTGTTTGTCTTCTTACAGGGAAGTTTATCATTCATGAGGTAAGATTGTCAACCCTTACTAACCTTAATCTTGTCAAGATTTACTCACCTCTAATGCAGCCTGTCATTTAGATTTTCTTTGGATTTTTTTCTCATACAATTCTTCACATTTTTCCCCTAATTTTTATATTTATTTCGATATGCAGAATAGCAACTTTGCAAGTGTGTTCTTCATATTTTATTTCCTTTTTTTACAACTGTTATTCTAGAGCTGCGCTGGAGTACATTTGGCATCGATGAATGGTGGAGGAATGATCAATTTTGGGTTATTGAAGGTGTATCAACACGTCTATTTTCCGTCTTTCAAGAGCTACTAGAAGTTCTAGCAGGGATTGACCCAAAATTTACTGTCACATCAAAGTCTTAAGATGAAGATGGTGAATTTCCTGGTGGGCGGTCTTCTCATCCCTCCAACTACTTTTATTGTGGTAAATCTTGGTTGTGTAGTAGCAGGTGTTTCCAAAACTATCAATAGTGGTTATCAATCTTAGGGTCCACTATTTGGAAAATTGGTTTTCTCTCTGTGGGTGATTGTTCATCTTTATCCATTCCTCAAGGGATTAATGGGTCACCAAAACTGGAAACCAACAATAGTTATTGTTTGTTCAATTCTTCTTGCGTCCATATTCTCCTTGCTTTGGGTGAGGATAGATCCTTTCACATCAAACACATGATCATTATCAAACACACAACAATGTGGTGTAAATTTCTAAAACCCCTGTTAGTGTTCGTTGGCAGCAAATGAGGAACTAAAAACACATCTAAGGGCCAAGAATATCTCAAATTAGTTTCTATCATCTATAGATAATAATATTTTAGAGGGAGGGGCTTTAAGCATATTATTTTCTAGCTAGTTCCAGCATAGGGTCCAAACCTTATACTTTGTCTTTGACTGATAGTTAAGATTGTACGGTGTAGTTGGTTCTTTGTTTCAACCAAGACAACTGAGGTTTACTTGGATTCATCTTTGTTCTAGAACTGATCTGATGCCATAGAATAGTGGGCAATGGTTTATATGGTTTGATATTGAAGAATGAATTTTTCAAATATTTATTCATTTTTAAGTGGCATTCTTGTCATGGAAAAAATTATGGCACGTCTTAATTGAATCTCATATTTTTTTAAATGTGAAGTGGTCAATATCAAATAATTTTGTCATGTAGGAGCAGTGGTAGTTATTAAGATTTTAGGCATAGAAGTGCCTACAAAAATGGTAATTGTATGTTGTTTGTTCGTTTCATAAAATACAATTATAAGTACCTAGGAAAATATTAAATATACATTGTTCGTTTGTTTCATAAATTACAATTATAACTATGTTCAGAAATCATTGACCACATCTTTGATGACTCCATTGCATCCAAAATGTTAGTTCTACAATGCGTTAAATAACATGCGTGTTTTGACCTAACCCTGAATCATCTAAATTGGAGATTTTTTTTAGAAGTCTTTGTTCTAGATTTCTATTTAAATTTCAGTGAATGGCGGTTTTAACATTGTTAAACTTTTCTATCACAAAACTTGCTTAGCACACGATTCATCATCTTTCTTTTGATGCATTTAACTGTCTAGTAATATTTCTCTAATTCTATAAAGAGAACACTACTCTTGGATGCCCAAGCTCTTCTTCTCGGACAATGTTGTGAGCTAAAGAGACAATGTCCTAGTCCCTTGTTGCAAAAGTTCCATTGGAAAGTAATTTTGATTGTTACGAGGTGTCATCTATCTCCCCAAGACAAGAATATCTTCTGTGCATTATTTGTAGATTGCCAGAATCTACTCGATCAAACACGATTTTTTTTTGCAATTACTACTCGGTAATCTAGTTATTCCTTCCTCTATTTAATTTAATTTTTCTATTTACTACAGTGTTGTTACAGTGGATTATAGTGGGTATCTTAAAATTTTCATGTCAACATTATATTGCAGTTAGCAGTTAGCAGATCGTTTGGAGGATGGTATTGTCAGCGATGTGAAGCTTTAAACTAGCAATACCAACTCCAAGGCATGAGGCGTCCAAATGTAGGTAGCCATGGTATGCCAGGTTGTGGTATGAACTATGCTCTATGTGGTGGTTTGAATGGTGATTTTAAGAGGACTACTAATGGCCAGTGAGTTCATGTATTTATCACTGAGGTAAAAATCACTGGTTGAATGGTGTTCACTTCAATAAATATTCAAAATCGTATTGTTGATTTTAGCTTGTGCGTTAATGATTTGTTGAGGAGCAATATATTTTCTCGCTTATGGTATCTTCATTTCCTCTGTGAACCTGCAGTGGATGTTGGAGAATACATTTAGGAGGGGTTAAATGGAGCTTGTTAAAGGGCTGGTATGTTTAAATTGAGATGTTGCTTCACTACTAGTGATGCATATAAGTTTGAGCATGCTGAATTGTTTTGTTTTACCTGTTTTGTGCATGATTGTTTCATTTGGATTCTGTCTAGTGAGATGTTGTTAAAGACCTCAATTGTCATCCCCAAAGCCCAACCAGTCTTTCTGAGAAGACACGGGTAATGCAAAATTGTATTTGCTTCGTAGTGCCAGCCTTGGTGTTGACAAGAACTATTGTTATCTAGTTTGATGCCCCACTGTTCTCTTTTATTTCTAGTATCTTGTTACCTAGAGATGGAGGCACAATTACCATTATAGAAGAAAGTCTTTCCCAAATTTTGTTTCTTCTTTCTCTTTGATGAAAGGAGGGTCATTGACAAGTAGCAACGGGAACCACCAGAAAGCTTTCAAATACGTAAATTCCATTCTGAAACCGTTCTGTGAGAAGAGTGAAGATAGAAAGACTAGACAAGAAAACCAGCCCTCAAGGCATTGCGTTGCAGAACGAGGAGATCTTATCCTACAATGGGGCCAAAACAAGAGGCCTCGTGGTTATAGAGAAGAATACAGAAGCGTGGTTGAAGAATCTTCTATTAAGGCTAAGAAAATTATTCGGATTGATAGACATAATTGGTAATTAAAAGTATTAAAGGAATTAAAAACTTAATTTTATGAATCTAGGTTTAATAAGAAAAGTATTAAAAGAAATAGAGATGTTTAAAAAAGTATATAATATTATCATAATTTTGATTTATTTATTATTATTATGTTTCTGTTTATAATTCTATGTTTCCCTAATATTATAAATCTGTTCCATCTAGTAAACTGCAAATGCACCTAACTACACTTTATATAATCAATAGAAAAAATAATTTTTTTTTTTGTGAAGGATGGTGGGTTTATAATTAGTTGCTATAGAAAACCCAGTCCATCATGTTGTTCAGTTTGTAGTTTGCTTATACAAATGATTTTGTCTTTGCAAATTTCAGTTTTGCTAGATAAATTGGTATTATGTTGAGAAAGAAAAGGTGCACCTTGCATTGAAATTGAGTATCTGAGAGCTAATTTTTTCTATATTGTGCTGGAATGAGCAAAATAATGCTTAAATTGTTAGTGATGTTTATAACAGGAAATGCAACATCTCTAGCACTCTACTTATCCCTTATGTAAGTATAGGGCACCCTTTGCTACCAATGCTATTGTTTCTTTTCTTTGTTTTCTCTTGTGGCAGGCTGCTTCCTTTTTGAATGTTTACTTTATTTTTGAGTGAAATTCTATGCAATTTTGATTGATCTGACAGGCCTGATACTAAAATTATGAATTACAGGTCAACATTCTGGAAAATAAACAAGTTCAAGTCCACGAAAGAGTACTCTGGCCTTCCTTATGTGTTCACCCTATTCAATTGTTGTGTTGGGTTGCTCTATGGGAGCCCCTTCATCAAACCCCACAGTACAATGATCCTCACAATCAACAATGTAGGCTTTGTTCTGGAAACATTTTATCTCACGTCCTTTCTAACTTTTGCTTTGCCAAAGAGGAAGGTATAAAATTTTTTAGCACACATTCTTTGTTTCCTAAAATTTAAGTCTTTGGAAATTGAAAAAATGTATTATAAATGTAAGTCCCAACTCTAGCCTGAATTTTAATGTTTGGAATAGATTTGCAAACATTCTCACCCTTGTTTTATACTTCCCCTTTAAAGATCATTAATGGGGAGCTGAAATTATATGTATATATTGTGTGGAAGATTCCTGCTTATTATCTTATGAATCTATTCCTAGTGAGAACAATACGGGCCAACAGACATTCAAAATTATTTTATTTATTTTTTTTAAATAATTTTTTATAATTCTCTAGAGAGATAATAGTTTGAATTATGGACATTTATTTTTTTTTAAATAATTTTTTATGTTGTCTCTAGAGAGACAATAGTTTGAATTATGGATATTTATTTTTTTTAAATAATTTTTTATATTCTCTCTAGAGAGACAATAGTTTGAATTATGGACATTTATTTTTTTTAAATAAATTTTTATATTGTCTCTTGAGAGACAATAGTTTGAATTATGGACATATTGTCTCTATAGAGACAACATGTTTTTAATCTCAGCTATTGTCTCTAAAAAGACAAAAATGTAATGAAGTTGTCTTTATAGAGACAATAATAATACGTGTTCTATATTGTCTTTATAGAGAAAAAATTTTGACACATTATATTTTGAGACACCCGCTTAGAGACAATATTTAAGACAATACACAAATTTCTTTGTGTCTTAACTTAAGACAATCGAATCAAATATTGTCTTAAATATTGTGTTAAAACCCCCCTACATGTAGTAGTGTTAGTTGTTGGTTTGTTGTTGTTGATGGATTTATTGCGTAGAAGAAGGTTTTGACTTGGCATCTAGAAGGATGGTATTTTTCTGTGGTCATTAGTCTTGGATATCTCACTTTGATCTCATAAGAAGGGAATTTTCTAGGTTTTCCCCTTAGAGGGTCTTTGCTGTGGCTTGGAGCCTATATATTGTTCTTTCTTATTTATTATGATCTTCATGTTTTTATGTTTGGTAATTTATTGAGGAAATTTTAACATCATAATAAGAAAATGTTAACAAATTCAAAAGTAATTACCAAAGAAAAGAGAAATCTAATGTAATGTGCTAGCGTCTTGATTTCTCAACATGTAGTACCATCGTGACTATTGTCATGCAAGTCTAGAGATAGCGAGAGCATCCTGACAAGAAGATTGTATAAAAGAAAAACTCCAAGGTAGAAGTATCCCATCAACTTACAACAAAATTACCACTAGAAGCGCCCTCATAAGTTCACAATCAAAAGTGCCATTGGGATCAATGTTCCAGAGGGGATCGAAACTATGCCAAAGATTGTGTCAAAATGGTGATAGTTTAAGTGTGATGGAACCACGTCTAGGAAAAGAGGAATTCTGAGTCCAGAGTGACCCCTCATCATTGCTTACATCATAGAGAGTTCCCCTCGCAAACCACCGATCTCCATAAATAAAACTCCATCATTTAATTGTGGTCATTTGGGTTTACACCCCACACAATACATAATGCCCGGTCACTATTGAGGGCAACGAGATAAGAGCACTTGGTCACCACCAGATCACGTGACCAAGTGTTGGAATTAAGCACAAGTGAAGCGCTGCATGGAAATTAGGGTTGGCTAACAACAACCACGAGCGCAAAGATAATGTTTGGAGAAGGGGTCCCGACAGGGAAATGTAATCTATGGGGATTGATCTTAGTCATGAGTTTATCAAAGAAAGTTGTAAATCAAATGGGAAATAAGTTGAATATTCTCTAGGTTATCAGAGTGAATGTTTCATGGATTAGGTGTAAGGCCTTAATCACTATTGTGAAGTTTCAAACAGGTTGTAAGTCATGGGGACGAGAATGAGCTAGAGGATTTGCACCGAGCATAGAGGCACAACGAATAGTCATTTGTGGACGTAGATAAGTCAAGAGATGAAAATTATTGAAAATTTTCCGCAGTTTTGGAAATATAGTTGCCAAATGCAAGCTTGTTTACATGTAGAGAGGTTTCCAAAATAACAAGAATGCAGGTGACTACAATAGTAGGTATCCATTGTGTGCCTTGATTGTAGCATGCCAAGCATCGACCAACGTGTCTTTTCATTGTGACGTCCTAGTTATCGACTATAGCCCTATAATTTCAAAAGCAACAGAACATTATCAAAGCCATTATCATACCATATCATGTAATTGTTCAGGTATCAAAGCCATCCATCCACCCACTCAAATAATTTAACTTAATTTCTTTTTTAAAACTAATTTAAATGTTTGAAAAATAAATATCCTTATACCAAAAGCTATTTAGTCCCATCAAGTATGTTCACCCAATTACAAAACTTAAAATATTAATTTTAAAAATTCCAAAATAAAATTTTGTAATTTAAATAAAAAACATTTAGAAAAACTTTAAGTTATCTTATAAAATTGGATGAATAAATCCATGATCAAATGCGTTTTGATCCGTAGACAAAAGCTATACTCCATGCTAACAAATATTCTTTTGTTTTTTTATATTTGATAAGATTATAGTTTTCACAAATCAGTTGACTACCATTTTTAATTCCTCTTTAAAATTTCAACTTAACTTTGATGAAAATAAAACCCTAATTTATTTACATAATTTGTTGAAACATATTGCGTGATATCGATCAATTATGAACCTTGATCAAGAGCATGCGAACTGCTACCGTTATCCCGAGTTCTACGGACAAGAAAACAAAGGGCAGTAACTGTAGTCGTAGCATCTCCTTATTATTCTGGGTATCTCTCCGATTTTTGCGACATGGAACTGCCCGGTCCCATACGAAGACTTCCCCGACGTGGGGACGTGCGGCAGCGCTATATTCAACTCTCCAGACGGAACTGATCACAGCAATGTGTCGACTTGGTAATGTCAAAACATAATGTGGCGACTTGGTAATGCCATAATATAATGTGGCGAATGGGCGGTGGTTATTGCGATGTAACATTATAATATTAATGAGCATAATAATTATTATTATGGTTAGATCATTCTATTCGTCACTCTCGCTGGTTTTACTTTATTGTGATATCGATAGATTATGAACATTGACAAAGAGCATGCGAACTGCTACCGTTATCCCGATTTCTACGGACAAGAAAACAAAGGGCAGTAACTGTAGTCGTAGCATCTCCTTATTATTCTCCGTATCTCTCCGATTTTTGCGAGATGGAACTGCCCGGTCGCATACGAAGACTTCCCTAACGTGGGGACCTGCGGCAGCCCTGTATTCAACTCTCCAGACGGAACTGATCACAGCAATGTGGCGACTTGGTAATATCATAACATAATGTGGCGACTTGGAAATGCCATAATATAATGTGGCGAATGGGCGGTGGTTAGTGCCATGTAACATTATAATATTAATGAGCATAATAATTATTATTATGGTTAGATCATTCTATTCGTCACTCTCGCTGGTTTTACTTTATTGTGATATCGATAAATTATGAACATTGACAAAGAGCATGCGAACTGCTACCGTTATCCCGAGTTCTACGGACAAGAAAACAAAGGGCAATAACTGTAGCCGTAGCATCTCCTTATTATTCTGGGTATCTCTCCGATTTTTGCTGGAACTGCGCGGTCCCATACCAAGGCTTCCCCGACGTGGGGACCTGCGGTATACCTGTATTCAACTCTCCAGATGGAACTGTTCACAGCAATGTCGCGACTTGGTAACGCCATAACATAATGTGGCGAATGGGCAGTGGTTAGTGCCATGTAACATTATAATATTAATGAGCATAATAATTATTATTATGGTTAGATCATTCTATTCGTCACTCTCGCTGGTTTTACTTTATTATGATGCCATGTCGCCACATCGCACGTCCTACTCGCTGAACTGGTCTCCCTCTAGAAATGCTTCCAAACTCCACTTCCCTCAATGATCCATCCATGCCTGCATGCCTGGCTCGGGATTCGGCCAAGACCAGAAATTATCAAAATGACTAACATGTTGACAAACAACGTAGACCAAAAAAGTCTACTGTTCTCTTTTGCTTTTGTTCTATTTTATATCACGCGTCCCTGCGACTCTAACAATTAATCTAGATCAAGTTTGCTTGTACAGTGGCACTCAGGAAAGGCGTTGGTGCCGACATTGAATATTAAAAAAAACAAAAGAACTAAAGTTCCTTCATACTTAAAATAAAAATTTCGTTGCTATTCTAAATGACTAAATTGTTGTATAAAGTTTGGACCAAGGTTTCATTGTTGACTAAATTGTCGTATAGAGCTTGCACCAAACTTTCTTAGTTTTAAAATGGGGCGGTTAATCTCCTAAAGAAGCATTTATTAGGTTATATGTACCATATAATTACATGAATACATGCAGATAAACCGTTATATCAATCAACATCAATCTTCATATATCAAATACATTGCCGAGCAACATCAAGATGGTGGATCGAACGCAAGCGGGGAGCGTATAAGCCTACCGCCCCGCCGCTGGAGCATGCACACATGTGCGACCAAAAATTCATAGTTATGTGACATAAACTTCTATATATCAGAACCTATAACACAACACAACACACCACAACACAAGTATAAAACATTTTTTTAATTCTATTGTGTATATTTTAATCTTATAGCTCTACATTGAAATATGAATTTTATTTTTAAGGCATTTTCTCATATTATTTAGTGATAAAAATCTAATTGGATGAAAAGCTTTAACGCCATTTTCACTAATATCACAAATACTAAAATCATTGATTGGTAGAAAGTCAAGTTACTAAAATTATTCCACTTCTCGTACCCAATACCATAAAATGATCAAATAATGAAAACCCAATACAAAAAAGTACTTTAGTGTCATTTCTATTCAAGTTCCAAAACTTCAAATCATCGATTAATAAAAACCCAATTCAGAAAAACCCTTTAGACATTACAAAAAAATCAAAACATATATCTTTGAGAAAATCTAATACAAATTTGTAAATTTTAAATAGAAAATAACTGAAATCAATATTTTAAATGGTGGCTAATTGTTACAAAATAGGGAGAAAGTGTATAATCACTCTAGGAATGTCTATGATAGAATCCTCAGATATAAAGACAATGATTTGGAGACAAATGGGATAGAAATAAATCTTCCACGACTTTAAAAGCATTGGACTTCGATTAAATGGAAATCAATATCCTAAAATCTGCTAGAGAGCATATGAAAATATATACAAAGAAATCTAAGGTTTCAAATTTTATGGAATTTGAATTTTAAGAAAAATAATAAGATCTAAGTGTGAAAAAATATTAGACTAGCTACTTGCAAAAACAAAAAAGAGAAAAATTGTTGAGAAATTGACATATGAACCAAGGAAATAATTCCAATTACTCATAAGATATAATGATATGTTATTTTTAAGCATGAATACAATATATAGGTCCTCAAGGAGGTCAACCGTAATCAGGTCGGGATTTCATGTGCATGCACTCAATATAACTCAAAAATATTTTTCCTATTTAAAACGCAAGTCAAAAATAGCCTAGGAGACTCAAAATTAGCAAAATATCCTCAAATAGAGTGAACTAGAAGTAAATGGAGTTAAAAATCAATTAGAACTGACTAAGAGCGATCACATGCAAAATACAAAATAGTTAGTCAAAGAGAAAAATGGTGGTTAATTGCTACAAAGTAGAGACAAAGTGTGTAATCACTCTAGGAATGCATATGCATGAGTTAGTATGAATTTACAATTTGAAATAACCATTGCATCATCCAACTAGTGTCTAGTTAGAACCACAGGCAACACCACCTATTAAAGGTAAAAATAACCCTAAAATTAGAAATCAACAAACTATAGGGAATATCTAATAATGAATAGAAAGTAGTCATATGTGCCTCTCATAATGTGTGGATGAGGGTCCAATGATGGAAAACAAATAGGTCTCAATGAAATACTAAGTGTGATTAACCCAACACCTGCCCTTGAAGCCCAATCGAGGAGTATGCTACTACATGAGTCCCAATAGTTCTCAACCATGTTAGGTACTTGTGTACAAAAGAAAAATTCAATGAATCTAGATAATTTGCAGCTATGTTAGGTGCTAATGAAACAACTTACACAATACAACATATCAAAAAATTAAAGTAAAGAGGGAACACCCCATGGAAATAAATATATTTCTTCAAAATACAATGCATATTATGTCAACTATAGGAAATTGCTATGAAGAACAATGGTGTTATTAATTAACCCATCATGAATCTATTGTTATATCTATCCAATACCATCATATGAGAATCTTTTTTCTATTTTTTTATCCTTCTACTTGCTAACAATAACAATGAGATCTAGTGGAGTACCAAAAAAATGCAAGTTAGTTCCTTGTTGCTTAGCAATTTCAGCCACTAGCTAACTAGTTGATTGTAGAGTATGATGTTCCTTTCATAGCATGTGATCTTGGATCTATAATGGGTTGTTGATAGGCTTCGAAATTATATCCTAAAATCTATTCAAAATTTTGATTTGAAGAGTATGCAATGTCAACAAAAACATTTTAGCTTGGTAAAAAATAAAATAAAAATAAAAAGAATAAAAAATAAGAAGCACAAATATGTAGATAATTAAATTATATATATAAAAAATTACTAATTATAATTTCAACTATTAATAATTAAAATTAGACTATAAAATTATTGTAGTTTAGAAGCCCATAATATTGCATAGTCCATAGTATTTGTTGATGGTATTTGTTCTAATAGAGCATATTTAAAAGTCAGAAGAAATTCATTGAAAAATATAACTTGATCCTTTCAAACCTTAGTTGATCAAAATATAAGATTATATCTTAAATTGGTTAATTGAATCATAGTCAAATTTATTTTATTATTAATACTTTTTAAAATATTAAAAAATTATTATACCTGTTCATATTAATTTTTTTAATTACTTTACCTGTATAAAAAAAATGATATATTAATATCATATCATCTAATCTAATATTTTTAACACTAATCATTAATACTTAAAAAGTATTGTATAATTTAAATTCTTTATTAAAAATTAAACCTATTAAAGGAATCAAAAACTAAACCTAACAAAAATTCATAAAATTTTAAAAGAATGATAATATAATAACATGGATTATTATTAACTTTAAAAGATTCCGGACGTGTTTGTTTTTTCCACTCAAAACGTTTCTTCTTGCTAAACACGAAGTTGTGGCCCTCCATCTCCATCGAGTCCCAAATATTTTGGTGGAACCACCAAACATGCTGATTCAGTTGGAGCGTTGATTACACTCAATTTCAATTAATTATATATTTTTTCTCTCCAAATTCATGTTATAGTTATCACGTTGCACACGGTTCCTGGGTCCCTACGCCGCCACCGCCGCCTTCTCTGAGCTATAATTGCATAAGCGATTCCGTTCGGCTCCTCGCATGACAATTGAGATAGAAATGGGCGATTAAATTATTTGGTTCGTAGGGACAGAAATTGATATTTAATTGATTTATTATTAGGTATTTCGATTGTTAGATATAGTCACAATAGTGACATACTTGTCTCATATATATAGGTGGAGTGTTTGGTTAGTCTCAATGTTTAATTGAAAGGTTATTTATTTGAAAAATAGGATGTGGTCAATAAGATTATCTAAAATTGATTGAGCTTGAATATTTTATTTTATTAGATAATTTTAACTTTATATGTCGTTTTTACTCTCAATTTTTTTCCATAAAATTAAGTGTCAAAATATTAGCACAACCGATTTCACGAATTTTTTATATATAAAATATTGACAAATTCCATTCAATAAACACTAAATTATAAATTGATTGAGTGTATATCTTAAAGCCATATAGTGTATATCATTCATATATATATAGAGAATATACATATATAAATTATCGTTAAAATTATGTTTTAAAAAATTAGGAAAGTAAATGTTATAATAAATATTTTGAAATTGTAATTTAATATAAGTATATATAAGATAAATTTAAAGGAAGTGTTGTTTATCTTTAACTTTCTTAATATTACAAATATAACAAATGCTTTTGACTCATAATGTTTTAGAAATTCTCCAAGGTCCTCTTATACCATGGAGCTCGTGAGAGTTTGTTTGTATTTTAGAAATGCTAATTTTCTTCTTTACACTAAATCAAAATGGAGAGAGATTTTTGGTCTTTTACTTTATGATTGAGGGTGTCCTTAAATAATATCTTAAATTTTGTTTACCCTCAACCCCTTTTTCTAGCCAAAAGTGGTTTTTACTGTACTTTAAAATGATCTTAAGAAACCCCTCATGGTCCATGTTCTTTATCCTGTTTTAGTACATTAGGTACACAACCACAGTCATACTTTGAATGGGTAAAGACTAGCTTCCATGAGAAGGATATGATAGGGCGTATAATTTTTTATTTTGAGCTTATAAGCTATAAAATGATTTTGGATTTGCTCTATCTTTCTCCATGATTCTCAAGATATGTTGCCTCCTCAAACTTCCCAATCATATAAGATAAAAGGAGCGACTAAGAGTCTTGAAGAGAAGTTTATTTTTATTCCATAGCCAAAGGTCCATTATTTCCAAGCCTTTAATAAGCTATCCATCCTTCATTTATCATTTTCTCAATGTTATAGTTCTAGCCAAGCTTTGGATGAAGATCAATTTTGAGATTTTTGCATGAAGTCACTTCTTCCACAATGTTATTGTCATACATGAATTGGGTATAAGTGATCTTTTTGGATTTAATATCCTTTCCTTTGTTCTCTCAATGTTAATAGTCATACCCCATAGCAGACTAGAAATCATTGAGAATTTTAAGTTTCTCATTTGGATATAGGGATTCCTTAACATAAGAATAATATCACAATGCAAAGAAGAAAGATAATTACTATATTAGAAAAAATCTAGCTAAAACAATTTGTTTTTTTCAAAAACTCTCTAACTTAATAATGAATATACCAAAAAATGTAAAAAATAAAAAACTTGATTAATTCGTATATTACAATTAATTTATTTGTACTAACCTTTAATATTTCTTTATTCATAAACACCAACCAAACTATAAATAAAGCTAAACTGTAAAAGCTAATCTCACACAATTGTGAAAACAATTTTTCATGATTTAATAAGAGTTGTTTACAAAAAAGAGTGTTTTGTTGGTTGTTTATTTACCTTTGAAGAGTGGAAATATTCCTTTTTAAGAATCAGAATGGTTAAAAATTAGTAATTTAATAATTATTATTGTTTATTTTAAGAGATATTTATTATTTTAAGATTTAATTGATATCACAATTTGAACATA
>APFE030987393.1:22328-40367 GCA_000404065.3 Pinus taeda
GGACAAGGTTCAACACACCCTAGGATGTTCTACATAAGGGAAGTCATTGTGGCCATCCTTTCACAAATAACTTACTCTTTTGAGGTTTATGGATTCACATTGCCAAATTTAATCCTGGTGCATGCAGATTAAGATTATTAACCAGTAAGAATGACTGCCATAGGTTGAGTGAGTAGGGTTTCAACGGCTGCACCTGTGAACAAGATTAGTGCTTCATAATAACCTCCAACTTACACATGTGACCTCAATATTATCAGGAACAAATCTTTTCCTTTCCTTTTAATTTGTTAGTGTAATGAGCAAGTTCTATGTTCTGGGGCTGGGGAGGAATTCCTCAGGTAGGAATGCCATATTTTCTAGCTCATGTACCCTTTTTTTTGTTGATGAAAATTATAGCTTTCCTATGAGCAGACTAGGTTTTCCAATTTTCGGAACTTAGTTGGAAGTACGGGTTTTTCCTTCGTTCAAAGGATGGATATATACTACGGTTCTTATATGATTTTTGTTTGTGAGAATTAAGGGCAGTCACTCACGACTCTAACCTTCCAATTGGTTGCAGGTTCTTTCTAAACTTCTATTGTTCAATATTTTTCCTTGTCAAGGGAATTTCCATCTTAAGGAAACTACTCTTGTATTTCGTAGAATTTAGAATAATTAGAGGGTTTGAAGGGATCCTCAATATCTTGGAATATATTTATTAAAATCGTGCTCTGATCCGCTCCTCATTTGTAAATTTTAAACATTTTGCTGTGATTCTACCTTGGTTACGAGGGTAATATTCGATACAAGGAACCTGAGAGGGTATTTAGCAGTAGCAACTCTTTTTTAACAATTTTTTGAAATTTTTAATAGGATTTGGTTCTTAATGTAACCATTACTAATTGGTTTAATGTTCTATTTCTTTTACTTGGAATTCTTAGAAGTAGATCTTCAAAATTATGTTAATTTCTTCTTAGGAAATCGTATAGCTGTGGAGTTTGGTTCTTGTATAGTTAATATTAAGTTTCACATGATTATTATGCATGATATGTTAATTTACCAAGTATTTGTTTTTCCAAGAGGGTTTTTCTGGGTAAGGGTTTTAATTGTTATATTGTACTAAGACTATTTAAGCATTGTTGGGTCACTAGTTGGGTCTATTATCCAACTTGGTACTTGTTTGATTTATTTTAGGAATAATGTTTACATTCTATGGTTCTATATTCAATGAGCTTGGACTTACTATAGGACCCGCCTATCCATTGTGTTTTTTTTCCTTTTTGTTATTCCTCCACTCTATTACTTCCTGCATTTAACCTCTTTGTTTTACTACTACTGAAACTTTTCTTTTAAGACCCTCATGGTAGTACTAGGTAGTACTTGTCCCCTCAAGAATGTCTAATGGTGTACAATGGTTAACTACCAAGTTTAATTAGTTTCCAAACAACCTCTATTTCTTTCCGGGGCTCCACTACCTCATGTGTACAATGTACCACCTTACAATTCACTGAAAAGTTTAGTCTTGGGTTCACTTCACCCTAATATCAACCAATTTGTTTTACTTACAATAGCTCTCACTCAATAATGCAATGTAGGGATAGGTGCTTTGGTAGGCTTTTTGTAATAGAATTTTGCCTATGAATATATAGTTCTCTAGTTATTAAATATTTATGCATTATTCATTAACTACAAAAGAAAATAAAGAAGAATCAATTCCACACAATTACATTATTTCAATGTTTCTTTGTTCTGATATCATTCATATTACTACTCTATAAATCATTACATTGTTACAAAAACATAATTAACATAAAATATGAATTTGAATATACTCATATGGTAATTCAATCAATCAGGGAATTATTTTAGGAGGAAGACCCCTCCACCCGAACAATGAGTTTGGTAATGATGTCCAAAACTCCCCCGAAGCCTCTTGATTTCCAGAATATCGTGAAAACAATATATTTTTCTTAGGCCCTAGGACTCCTAGTCTATCTGAGAACTTTTAAAACTCCAAGGCTTCCGTTGGCTCTTATCTAGCTCAACAATACCCTTTAGCAACATTTTGCTTCACCTTGTAATCATCCCACTTAAGGTCTCTTTTCTCCTTCATTTTGCCTTCCTTTCCTCTCTCCCTTTGTTTTCCCAATCTGAGATGTTCTAATCTCTATGGGAAGAGAGAATAATTGTCTTAACTACTCAGAAATCAATATTTTCTTTTAGGTTCCTCTCCCACAATTCCATGATTTATCATAAAAAAAATTATTAAAAGAAATAAAATGAAACAAACCTTACAATTTCAGGTCTCTTTCGCTAGATTTTCCCCTAGTCTAGAATTGACTAAGTCTTGCACTATAAAAGTAAACGACAACTATTTAAACAATCAGGGGGGTTACATATTCCCCCCTTGTGTGGAACACCACCCTCAATGTTCATTCTTTCCCTTGGAATAAACCAGAATATCCTTCCCACATTTAGATTTAATCATCCCATACACCCTCTTATGGGCTAAAGTGTCTCCACTACACTTTAAGTTGGGTGATAGCTCGCCTTCATATCATTCTTTCTCTCTTTAACTTGTTCCGCATTGTAAAATTTTCATTAGTTTACACTAATTTGCAACAAATACTCTTAAATAAAAAATAATTAATGATTAGATGTTTACCTATAGATCTTGCTAGTTAGTTATATGTCTAGAGTCATATGCATATTTATTTAATACAAAAACATGAAATGCATTATGGAATCATATATGGCCAAGCAATGCAAGTTGATATGAAACACACCCAAATCTTTCTAGGATTTTGAAGAACCACAATATCAAGGGGATAATTTGGCACATCCACACCATAGTGTTATTTTCTTGGGTTCCACCTAGACATATACATGATCTCCTCCCTGAAATTCTCTATAAGTTATTTTCTTATATTCATATGCTTTCTAGCTATCTTATGAATCTTTCAAGTTTTGTCTAACTTTTGTCAAGGTATGTTCCATTTTTGTTAATATGTCAAGTCCTAGTAATAATTTATCTTCAGGGTTGTTCTAGTTAATCAGTGTCCTACACCTCCTTCGATATAAGACTTCGAAAGGACTCATCTTTAATGATTCATGGCAATTTTTGTTCCATGGGAATTCAACCAAGTGAATGTATTCTTCCCACTTAGTTACTTGCTACATTACGTACATTCTTAACATATCTTCCAGTACCTAGTTTAACTACTCATTTTTCCCATCTATTTGTGGGTGATACGTGGTGCTAAATTGAATCTGAGTACTAAATCAGTAAAACAAAATTCCATAAAGTTAATGTGAACTTCACATCTCTACCAGAAATCATCACTTTTAGCATACCATGTAATCTAAAAAAATTTGACATGAATATATCTGCAATTTGTACCATCTTGTATGTAGATTGAATAGGAATGAAATTGGCCAACTTACTCAATTTATCTCATACCACCATGAATGAGTCATTTTGCTTCTTGGTTTTAAGAAAACTTGTTATAAAATATAGTGTAATAACTTCCCATTTCCTCTCTATAATAGGTAGCGAGTGTAGAAAACGTGTTGCATGTTGGTGTTCCACTTTTACTTTCTAACATTACAAGCACTTAGCTAAATATTCATTGATTTCCTTCCTTATTTTGGGCAAAAAATAATTAATTTTTATGGAGGAAAAACATTTATGATATCCGAGATGGGAAACATAAGGACTTCTATGAAATTTATTTGATATTAATTGCCTAGAAAATATCTAACTAGGGACATATACCCTTCCTTTAACATTCAATTTTTTTATCTTTGTTTATGACATATTCAAATTGATTACTAGAACTGATTGCTTGTTTATCTTGCTACCACAAAAATTATATTTTGGATATTTAACTACAACTTAATCTGAATTGAAAAATTGAATTTTTCTTGACTATAAGAGATTACATATATATGATGTAATTTCCTACATAATTCATTAATCACTTAGTTTTCTTTTCCTTTTAAATATCAAAGTCAAATTCACTTAGAAATTTTTTCCATTTAGCTTGTTGGGCATTGAGGTTAGGTTGTTTAAAGAAACTGGTTTAGACTACTATGGTCAATCATTAACACAAACTTTTTACCCATTAGGTAATGCCCCCATAACTTCAAGGCACGTACCACCACAGTTCAGTTAACTCTAGATCATAGGCATAATATCTCTACTCATGTTCTTTTAATTTTTGAGATACATAGGTGATTCCCTTTCCTTCTTTCATCAGCACTCCTTCTTGAGGCACGTCAGCTCAAGAAATCTTTTTGTAGGTATGCAACCTTTAATAATGGGGTTGTGGTCAATAAATGTTTTAATTTTTCAAAGTTGTATTGACAATTAGTTTTCCATTTGAAATATTTTCCTTTCTTGTGTAGGGAGGTTATAGGATAAAAAATTCTAAAAAATCCCTCAATAAAGTGATCGCAATACCCCGTTAAACCCATAAAATATCGTATGTCAACAACATTATTAGGAACATGCCACTCCATAATGGTTTGGATTTTCTCAGGGTCAATAGTTATTCCTTCCACATAAATTATGTGACCCAAATATTGTATCTGACCCTTATAGAAATTACACTTACTATATTTGGCATACAATTGATGTTCCTAAAGGGTTTGAATGACTATCTATAGATGTTTATTATGCTCTTCCAAATTCATGGAATATATAAGCATATCATCAATAAAAGTTAGGACAAATTTATCAAGAAAAGGGTGGAAGATACCATTCATAAGACTCATGAATCCTTCCAGGGTGTTAGTAATCGCAAAGGGTAAAACCACAAACTCGTAATGACCATAATGAGTTCTAAAAGAATTTTTTAGGATGTCTTTTTCCTTTATCCTTATATGATGGTATCTTAATCGTAAATAAATCTTAGAGAATATAGTAGGACCCTCAACTTGATCAAGCAAATTGTCAATTCTTGGTAACAGGTGTTTGTTCTTAATGGTAAACTTGTTTAATTATATGTAGTCAATGCAAAGTCTCATAGTACCATCCTTCTTTCGAACAAAAAACACAAGGGCTCCCCAAGGTGATACACTTGGCTGGATATATACCTTATCGAGTATTTCTTGTAACAACATCCTTAGCTTAGATAGTTCATGTATTCTCATTCAATAAGGGGTTTTTCAGATAGGGACAACTCCTAGAATTAACTCTATGGTGAAATATATGTCCTGTTTGGCAGGTAGCCCCAGGATATCTTCCTGAAACACATAAAAGTAAGCTTAGATGGCTGGAAAGTTTTCTAAGGCAGATGCCTTCTCTTTGGAGTTAGTATATCCCACTTGAACCACATAGATTTAGCAACCTTTCCTTATACATTTTCCTAGATGGGAAGCTATACTTGGCCACAGCTTAACGTGTCCCCTTAACCCCTAAATCTCTTGTCTAACACCCTCTTTAATAAGGTAAATAATGCTTTTTTCCTTGCAATTAACGGAGGACCAATGTACTTCTAACTAGTCCATACCAATTAAGACATCATTAGACCTAAAGGTAACACATTAAGGTTTACACAAATTTGGTTGCCCACTATTTCAATAGGACAGTTATATACTTTCATTAACATTGTTATTTTTCCCTTGTGTCTAGTTGCACCAACGAGGGGTTATTAAATTTATGGGTCTACAAATGACACATTTATGTTACCTTAGGACTAATATAACTTAAGCTTCATCCTAGATCTATCAAAATAAATACAACATGGTTAAACAACTTAGATTCAAAATCAATCATAGTAGGTTGATATTCTGCTTGATGATATTGCAAGGCATCATTAATTTTAGGTATAGTTCTAGCGACCTCACCAACTATAGAAGCCTCTTGAATATTAGTAGTTTGTTATGATCGATTGTGACGGGGGAAGTTTTTATAATAATGAGGCTCCCCACAACCCCAATGCTATAATAGAGGTTTTTTAGTTGACTACTCTCTGGTTTACTTAACATTTCTACTTGCTTAGATTCATTTTCTAGTCCGAGATTTTTCCGATTCTTTCTAGGGGGTCTTTTTTGCTGGTTCTTATCTAGATTTTTGGTGTTTCTAATTTTTGTATTTTTAATACCTTCGAATCTATTTTGTCCCTTCTTACTTAACCAACTCTTACCACCCTCCTCCTTCAATTTCATCTGCTGGTAGTAGATTCGTGCTATCTGGATGACTTCATCCATAGTTTTAGGATTATCAAATTCCAAGCATTCCTTCATAGACACTGGTAAACTACTCATAAAATGTTGCACCATAGATTTTCCTTCATTCATGTAAGGCATGTATCTTAGTAGAGATGTGAATTTAGTCACAAACTCATCCATAGAAGTTTTCCCCAATTGAAATTCCCTTGCCTTATCATTGTAAAATCACTTAGTTAGATACTTCTCCTTGAAAAAATTATGGAAATTTTCCCAATTCACTCCTTTCTTGTCAATTATATGAACAGTTTTGACATCATCTAACCATAGGGTGGATTTTCCCCAAACCTGTTAAATTACTAATCTAGCCTTCAAGTTATCATCATAGTCATAAATCTAGAAGTATCTATTCATGTTGATGAGTCGAGCTTTAGCGACTTCTTCTAATTCTCTATCAAAGGTTGGGGGTTTCATTTTGTTATGCTTCTTTTTTTTCCTATGCTTTGAAGCATTATCAGATTCATCCTCATACTCACCCTTATCCATTTCTGGTCTTTGGGCATGGCTCCCTACAAGCATATTTTCACCTATCTCCCTTTTCTCCTCATCCAGGTATTCATTACCAAGGCTTGGTATAAAACTCCTATAATTCTGCTGATCATATGACATTTTAAAGATTCGCTCTTGGTCTCACATCAATTTTTCATTGTCAACCTAAAAATGAGTCATCTCAGCCTTTAATTGTTGAACTATTTCCAACAGCATAACAATGGGATTTTGGTGTTCTCATCCCATTTGAACCCACATTTCTAGATTAGCTCTAGAAATTCATATAGGGCCAGATTCTACAGATAGCCTCAATGGTGGTCCACTTCCATCTCCTCTCATCATTGTGCTTCATCTATGGAAATAATACATACTTATTATTCAATTGCCCAAATAGGCCAAAATATTACAATGTAGCTCTGGTACCACTTGTAACATCCACTTAGACTAAACATATACCACATTTAAAAAAAATATTTATTAATACTTTTACTATTACCCTTAAACATATGATAATCTACTCAAGAAATCAGGTTATGGTTGTATTTCATGATTTAAAAATACTCTAATGTCATTCTTGTACACAATTAAACTTGATTAGGGGCATTCATCAAGTACGATGTCCCATCTATACTTATGGCACAGTGTAATATTTATGGGTAAGTCTGTTGTATAATTTTCTTAAGTCTTTCTACCCCTTGAAACACACCTTGATTGATGGCAAGCACGATCCTCTAGAGTCTTCTTATGAGTCAAAGTTGGTTAACTGTTGAGAGATGGCATCAGATTCGCCCCTGGGAAATCCTATGATCTATGGTTGAGGTGTTGTATAGCAATTTTGGGGTAAATACCCCGTACCCACTAGTGGTCTTCACTCTCATTCGAATCGTCTAGATCCAAAAAAGCGTCAAGAAAAGGTTCAACAAACTCTATCATGTTCAACAACAAGGCAGTCACTGTGCCCATCCTTTGATAGGTAGTTTACTCTTTTGAGGTTTATGACTTCGCATTGTCAAATTTAACCTTGGTGCATGTGGGTTAATATTATTAACCAACAAGAATGGTTGTCACAGGTTAAGGGAGGTAGGGTTTCAATGGCCACATCTGGAAACGAGATTGGCGCTTCATAGCAACCTCCAGCTTACACAGGTGAGCTCAGTATTCTTAGGAATGAAGGTTTTCCTTTCCTTATATTTCTTATATAATTCCTTGGTTAATTCGTGATTGTAATGAGTAGGTTGTCTATCCTGCTATTGAGGGGAGAAAAAATCATGAGGTAGGAATTCCCATATTTTCTAGCTCATCTACCCCTTTTTTTTGATGAAAAGTATACCTTTCCTATCAATAGATTAAGTTTTCTAATTTCCAAAAATTGGTTGTAGGTAAGGTTTCTTCCCTCGCTCAAAGTAGTAATATCCACTATGATTTTTCACTGAGTTTTTTCTATGATCATTAAGTGGTGCAGGAGCATCGAGATTAGCCAGCTATGTCAAAACATGTTCACATGTTGTGGCTAAACAAGTTGAAATTCATTAACTGTTGGGTCAAAACCAGTTTCTACTAAGAGGGTTGGAACTCTCAAATAATTTTTTATAATTCATTATTGTAATAAGTTAGAGACTATATCATTGTAGATATAGAGATAGAGTTGTTTGCATAGGTGTGAGGGAGAGCTAAGAAATAGAGGATTTGATGTTAGATCTCTTGAGAATAGAAGATTATTGCTAGATATTGTTAGAGGAATTATTTGAGGATAAAAGAAGAAAAATGTAATAAGCGAGAGATTGGAGAGAGGATTGTTGAGGGGAGCGAGGGTATAAAGTGAGTTTGGGAATGAATTTGTGAGACAGAGTTCTTTTCCCTGTGTAATCTGGCCTCAGGCCAAGACTCTGTATTGTTTTGTTTGTAATAAAATAGTGTTCGAGGCATAATGTTATAAACAACCCGTGGAGGCTTTCAAATGCATGGTTTTTTATGTTTTGGATGTTAGTGATGCTATCCCTGTGTGTTTCATGCCTTTTAATGAAGACCTAGTGTTAGAGGATCGTTGAGTGAGCACATTGCTTCATTTTGGTTTTCGTAGACCAAAATACCCAAATACACTAAGTATCAAGCTAAAATGTGTTTAAACAGAGAATCTTGACTTCAACAGTTATAGGTGGAAGTGTTATTGATATCGGGTCCATGGAACCCCATCGCGTCAAGCCTGTTTGTATTGCTCGTATTGCATTGCAAAAGGCATTACAAAGGAAATCATGCTAAAACACTTATTGGATTCAAAAGGACGGATTTGAAATTTTATCCAATTGCGTCTTGAGCATTATCGGGCTTGGCAGGTGTTATCGTATCGCTTAAGTGGAGTAGTTTGACCCTTGCGACTCGTGATCGTCGATTGGTATTGCATCGGCATATCGGAGTGGGTTTATACATATTGTTAAGAGCATTACAATTCACTGATAGCGATAGCGATATTGCATCAAGACTCTGGAATAGCATCGATAGTGGAGTCTTGTGTCTGCCGACCAATGATATACTGATTCGATCTGAGCCGTTGGATCGGTCAGATCTAGATCTACGGTGATAATTCACATATTGGCTTATAAAGGCGGAAAAGCATTCTTTAAGCTTTTTTTCAAAGGTTTGGGTCCCAAAAGGGATTAAAGCACCGATTTAACATTTGAAGGGTTGTTTCGATCCCAAGAAAGGGGAAAGCATTTTTTTAAAGGGATTTGGTCCCGATAGTGAGGAGGGGTGATTGTGGGTTTAAAGTTCCATTTGGGTTTTACTAAAACCATTGTTTCCACTGCATCAATTTTTGGTATCAAAGTAGAAGAAAGAGGTGTTTGTAGCGAAGATGCCACCGAAGAGAGGAATTGGTCGAGGAAGACCAGAACCAAATACAATTCTATTGGAAGAGGTGCGGAGTTTGCGTGCACGAATGGAGACAGTGGAGACAGTCCAAAGAAGAGCGCCTAATGATGGAGCTGAGAGTTCTTCAGAAGAATCTGCTGCAAATGTGGGAGAAGTAGAAGAAGACAATGAAATTGCCAAAGTCCTCAAGATGCTGGCAAAGGTAGGAAGCAAACCCAAGATGGAGATCCCTATGTATGAAGGGAGTCTGAATGTGGAGGAGCTTATATATCGGATCAGATCCATAGATCAGTACTTTGACTATGAAGAGATTGAGGAGAATAAGATGGTGAAGTTTGTAACCAACAGATTGAAGGGTCATGCAACCATCTAGTGGGATGAGGTACAGACATCAAGAAAAAGGAAAGGGAAATCTAAGATCAAGCAATGAGATAAAATGGTAAGAAAACTGAAAGCCAAGCTTTTGCCTAAAGACTATCATTTGAATCTTTTTAAACAAGTGCGAAATTTGAAACAGAAAGGAATGTCTATTATGGAGTATACAGAAGAATTCTATAGACTAAGTATTAGACGAGGGCGTGTATAAGATGATGTGGAAAATACAACTAGATATATAAATGGGTTAAGGTATGAGATACAAGATGAGATTAGCTTGTTAAGTCTAAAAACTATTGAGGATGCCTATCAAAAATCTCTTAAGGCTGAGGAGAAAATATTGAGGAAACAAAGTCAAAGGAACAGAGGAAAGAGCTCAATGAGAGGTAGAGGAGCTGCTAGATCCAGAGGAACACAACATCAGCATGAATTAGGAAGTTCAAGTGGCAGATCACCATAGAGGGGTGAATCTAGTAGAGGAATATTTGCGCCCAGAGGAAGAGGGTGAGGAATAGATGTTAGGTGTTATACCTATGGAGAATGGGGACACATGTCATGGGAAAGTCCTCATAAGAAATCAGCAAGCCAGAGGGGTGCAAATGTGGTTGAGGCAAAGCTAGAAAAACCTCGACTTGTGGAGAAAGAAGAAACCCCTGAAGAAGGTGAATCACTAGTATTTAGAAGAACTTTTCTTAGAGCATAGAAGGAAACTGGAGAACCTGCGCAAAGGAAGAACTTCTTTAGAACCACATGTAAATCAAAGGGTAAGTGCTGTAAGGTAATCATAGACATTGGAAGCACTGATAACCTTGTGCCCACAAAGATTGTGTATAAGCTTGGGTTAGTGAAGACAGTACACCCTGCACCCTACAAAGTGTCTTGGTTGCAGAAGGGCCATCAAGTCGTTGTGATAGAACAGTGCAATGTTGAGATGAAAATAGGTACATACAAAGGTGTAATCCTATGTTACATAATGCCGATGGATGTATGTCATATATTATTAGGGAGACCATGGCAATTTGACCGGAAAGCGAGTCATGGTGGGAGAAGGAACACATATACCATAGAGAAGGATGGAAACAAGCACACGTTATTGCCATTGAAGAATGATGTTGATAAAGGATTGCTTGAAAATAGTATCATGATGATAAGTGGTAAAAATTTGCTACAGGAGGTTGAAAAAAGTGGGGAGTTGCACTTCACTATTTTAGGGAGGCCCAAGGTAACCTTAACATCCACAAATTTAAATGATTTACCTAAAGAAATTAAGGCTATTTTAGATAATTTTATGGATATCATTGTGGATGAATTACCAAATGTATTACCACCAGTTAGAATTGTTAGCCACCATATTGACTTAATACCAGGGGCAAGTCTACGCAATAAAGCTGCATATAGACTAACTCCTCAGGAAAACACTAAAGTTGCAAGTCAAGTACAGGAACTGATGGACAAGGGGTTGATTAGAGAGAGTCTAAGCCCGTGTGCTATGTCAATAGTACTTAGTCCGAAGAAGGGGGGACAATGGCGCATGTGCACAGAATCCAGAGCTATCAACAAGATAAAGATCAGGGACAGATTTCCTTTGCCCAGAATGGATGATTTAATGGACTGTTTAAGTAGATCTAGATACTTTACTAAGATAGATTTGAAGAGCGGTTATCATCAGATAAGGATTCAGGAAGGTGATGAATGGAAAACTTCCTTCAAAACAAATAGTGGACTGTATGAGTGGTTAGAGCTCACTAATGCACCCAGCACGTTCGTGAGACTAATTAACAAAGTCTTGAAGGAGTATGCAGGTAAATGTGTCATTGTTTACCTTGATGATATTCTGATTTTTAGCAATAGTAAAGAGGATCATTTAGAACATCTTAAGTTGGTCCTGAGAACTCTACAAGAGGAGAAACTACTAATCAATTTGAGGAAGTGTAGCTTTATGAAGGAGGAGCTAGTGTACTTGGGATTTGTAGTTTCCAAAAAGGGCTTGAAGATGGATCTGGAGAAGGTACAAGAAATCCGGAACTGGCCTACTCCCAGAAGCATATTTGAGGTAAGAAGCTTCCATGGACTTGCTAGTTTTTAGAGAAAGTTTATAAGAGGGTTTAGTCAAGATTGTGCACCAATCCTTGAGACAATCAAGGAGGTCAATCAACCATTTTGATGGACAGAAGTAGCGGATAGAAACTTTAATTTTCTGAAGAAGAAGATAATAGAAGAGCCAATCCTAGCATTGCCTAATTTTGAGAAAGTCTTTCAAGTAGAAAAAGATGCAAGTGGAGTAGCAGTTAGTATGGTACTAAGTCAAGAGCAAAGGCCAATAGCATATTTTAGCGAGAAATTGAATGATGCAAAGAAGAAATATTCTTCTTATGACAAGGAGTTTTATGTTATTGTGGAGGCATTAAAAAATTCGAGGCATTACTTGATGCCTAAAGAATTCATCTTATATTCAAACAATCACACTTTATAGTTTATTAATAACCAACCAAAGCTAAATTAGAAGCATGCCAAGTGGGTGGAATTTCTGCAAAGTTTCATTTTTGTAATAAAGCATAAGAGTGGTAAGTCTAATAAAGTAGTAGATGCATTGAGCAAGATAAGTTTTCTTTTGCAGGAGTTTAAAGTAGGTATTGTAGGTTTTGAGGAAATGATAGAAATGTACAACGATGATGAGGATTTTAGAGACATCTACACAACAGCTCAGAATCTAGTGAGCCATAACATAAGTCAGTGGATGGACTACCTCATTCAAGGAGGCCTGTTATTTAAAAGAAACAAGTTATGTATTCCCAGATGTTCCATGAGGGAGAACATATCAAGGAAAAGCACAGTGGAGGGTTATCTGGTCATTTTGGACAGGATAAAACTTTCGCTCAGGTGAATGCGTTTTATTACTCACCTAAAATGCAAACTGATGTTAAAAATTTTGTTGATAAATGTAGGGTATGTCAGTATGCCAAAGGGAGGAGTCAGAATATGGGACTATATCAGCCATGTCCATACCAGATCGACCGTGGGATGTAGTTAGCATGGACTTTGTTTTTGGATTACCTAAAACTTAGAGAGGAAAGGATTCTATTTATGTTGTAGTAGATAAGCTTTCTAAAATCGCACATTTTATTGCTTGTAGGAAAACTAATGATGCAAGCCACATAGCTAATTTATTCTTTCTAGAGAATGTAAGATTTCATGGTTTACCTGTAAGCATTGTATCACATCATGATACCAAGTTCGTAGGGCATTTTTAGAGGACACTTTGGAAGAAACTGGGAACTAAACTTAGATTTAGTTCAACATACAATCCTCAAACAAATGGACAAATGGAAGTAGTGAACAAGAGCTTCGGGAATATACTAAGGAGTTTAGTATATCAGAATCCCAAACAGTGGGATTTGGAATTAACTCAAGCTAAATTCACTTAAAATGATACACCAAACTGAAGCATTGGAATGATTCCATTCCAGATTTTCTTTGGAATGCATCCAAGAGGAGTGTATGAGCTTAGAGATTTGGGAAAATAGGAAGCCATAAGTGCAAGTGCTAAAGATTTTGCCAAACAAATGAAGAGATTACAAGAAGAAGTCAAAGGTAAATTGCAAGAGGACAACAACAAATAAATGCAAAGAGCAGATCTAAAGAGAAGAGAAAAGGAGTTCCAAGTAGGAGATTTAGTAATGGCATATTTGAGGAAAGAGAGATTTGCTACTAAAACTTATAACAAGATGAAAATGAAGAAAATAGGACCTCGTAAAATTAAAAGGAAATTTTCAGCCAATGCATATGAGATTGAGTTACCAGAAGGGATTGGCATATCCCCCATTTTTAATGTTCCAGACTTATATCCATTCAGAGAGGCAGAAACAAAGTTGCAGAAACAAGAGATAGGTGATGAAGTTAAAATGGGAACTGGGAGGAATAGGTACCAAAAGCAGTCAAGAAAAAAGCTGAAACTATCTTGGATCAAAGAATATCCAAGAAAACCAGAGGGCAGACATATTTCCAATATCTACTCAAGTGGGAGGAATAGCCAGTGGAAGATTCGAATTGGTTGACAACAGCTGAACTATAGAAATATGGAGTAAGTCTTGACAGCTTGAAGAACAAGTCTTTTCTTCACCGGGTGTCTGATGCAGGAGCATTGGGATTAGCCAACAATGTGAAAATTTGTTCATGCATTGTGGCTAAATAGGTTGAAATTCATTAACTATTGGGTCAAAACCAGTTTTTACTGAGAGGGTTGGAACTCTCAAATAATTTGTTATAATTCATTATTGTAATAAGTTAGAGACTATCTCATTTTAGATATAGAGATAGAGTTGTTTGCATAGGTGTGAGGGAGAGCTAAGAAATAGAGGATTTGTTGTTAGATCTCTTGAGAATAGAAGATTGTTATTAGATATTGCTAGAGGAATTATTTGAGGATAAAAGAGGGAAAATGTAATAAGCGAGAGATTAGAGAGACGATTGCTGAGGGGAGCTAGGGCATAGATTGAGTTTTGGAATGCTTTTGTGAGACAAAGGTCTTTTCCTTATGTAATCTGCCCTCAGGCCAACACTCTGTATTGTTTTGTTCGTAATAAAACAGTGTTGTGGGTATAAGGTTATAAACAGCCTGTCGAGGCTTTCAAATGCGTGGTTTTTTATGTTTCAGATGTTAGTGATGCTATCCCTATGTTTTTCATGCATTTTAATTGAGACGTGCTGTTAGAGGATCGTTAAGCATGTGCATTGCTTCATTCTGGTTTCCACAGACCAAAACATCCAAATACACTAAGTATTGGGCTAAAATGTGTTTAAACGGAGAATCCGAACTTCAACTGTTATAGGAGGAAGTGTTATTGATATTAGGTTTGTGGAACCCCATTGTGTCGAGCCTGTGTGTATTCCCCATATTCCATTGCAAAATGCATTACAAAGGAAATCACGCTAAAACACTTAGCAAATTTGAAAGGGTGGATTTGAAAGTTTATCCAATTGTGTGTTGAGTGTTATCGAGTCTGGTGGGCATTATTGTGTCGCTTAAGTGGAGTAGTCCGACCCTTGCAACTCACGATCGCCAATTGGTATCGTATCAGCATATTAGAGTGGGTTTATACATATTGTTAAGAGCACTACAAATTGCCAATAGTGATAGCAATATCGCATCGGGACTGTGGAATAGCACCGATAGTGGAGTCTTGTGCCTGTCGACCACTGATAAAATGATTCGCTCTAAGCCGTTGGATCGGTTAGATCCAGATCTGCGGTGCTAAATGACATATTGGCTAACGAAGGCAGAAAAGCGTTCTTTAAGCTTTTTTTCAAAGGTTTGGCTCTTGAAAGGGATTAAAGCACTGATTTAACATTTGAAGGGTTGTTTCGATCCTGAAAAGGGGGAAAGCATTGTTTTAAAGGAATTTGGTCCTGATAGTGAGGAGAGGTGATTGTGGGTTTAAAGATCCATTTGGGTTTTACTAAAACCATTGTTTCCACTGCATCATTAAGGGTTGTGACTCATGACTCCAACCTTATAATTGGTTACATGTTCTTTTTAACCTTCTATTGTTCAATTTTTTCCTTGTCGAGGGAATTTCCATCTCAGGGATGTTGCTCCTGTATTTTGTAGAGTTAAGAATAATTCTAGGGTTTGAAGGGACACTCAGTATCTTGGACTAATATCTGTTAAAATGGTTCTCCGAGCCACACCTTCTTTATAAATTTTAAATAATTTGTTGTGATTCTACGTCGATTACGAGGGTAATATTTGATACAGTGAACTTGAGAGGGTATTCAGTGGTAGCAACTCTTTCTGTGACAATGTTTTTAATGTTTTGGTTCTATTATTTGGAATTCTTAGAAGCAAATCTTAGAAATTACATTCATTTCTTCTTACGAAATTATATAGCTGCGGAGTTTGGCTGTTGTATAGTTCATTTTAAGTTTTACGTGATTATTATGTACGATATTCTAATTTACCAATTACTCCTTGTTCTAGGAGGGTTTTGTTGGGAAATGGTTTCAATTACTTTCTTGGATGAGGATTGTTGAGGGGTTTCTCGATAACCGGTTGGGCCCGCTATCTAACCTAGTACCCGTTTCACTTATTTTAGGAATAATTTTTACATTTTTTGTTCTATATTCAATACCCTTGGACTTACCCATCGTGTTTTTTTTTATTTCTATTGTTCTACGACAGTTTTATTTCTAGCATTTAACCTTTTTTTTTTACTACCACCAAAAAGTTTTATTATAAGTCTCTCATAGTGGTACTAGGTACTCCATGCTCCCTCAAGAATGTATAATGGTGTACAATTGTTAACTACCAAGTTCAATTAGCTCCCAAATAACCTCAGTTTCTTGTAGATGTTCCAATACCTCATGTGTATTTCCTTAAAGTTCACTAAAAAGTTTAGTCTTGTGTTCACTTCACCCTGATATCAACCAACGTGGTTTACTAAAAATAGTTCTCACTCAAAAATGCTATGTACGAATAGGTACTATGTTAGGTTTTTTGTAATAGAACTTTCATTATGAATACATGGCTCTCTACTTATTTAATATTTCTACGTTATTCATTAACTATAGAAGAAAACAATGAAGACTCAATTCCACATAGTTACATTGTTTCAATGCTTCTTTGTTCTGATATTTTTCATATTACTACTCTAGAAATCATTATCCCATTACAAAAACATATTTAACATAAAATATGAGTTTTAATATACTCATATGGTAACTCAATCAATCGTGGAATTATTTTGGGAAGAAAAATCCTCTACCCAACCAATGGGTTTCACAATGACATCCAAAAATCCCACGAGTCTCTTAATTTCTAGAGTAGCTTGTAGAGAATAGTTTTTTCTTAGGCCTCAAGACTCCTGGTCTAGCCGAGAAATTTCAAAACTCTAGGGCTTCCACTGGCTCTTGTCCAACTCAAGAATACCCTTTAGTAGTGTCCTACTTCACCTTGGCAACATCCCAATCAATTTCTCTTGTATCCTTCCTGTTGCCTTCCTTTCCTCTCTGCCTTTCGTTTCGCATGTTGAGATGTTTTACTCTCTATCGGATGAGAGAATAATTTTCTCAACTACTTGCAAATCAAGATTTTCTTTTAGGATCCTCTCCCATAATTCCATGACTTATCACAACAAAATTGTTAAAAGAAATAAAATGAAACAAATTTTACTCTTTCAAGTTTCTTTTACTAGATTTTCACCTAATCTAGAATTTACCAAGTCTAGAATTTAATCAGACTATGCAAAGCACATGACTTACCATATAAAAGCCTCACAAATACTTAAAAAATTAAAACAAAACACATGATATTGTGCATATAGATCTGCACAAAGTTTTTAAAATTCATGTATAGACACACGACACATTGCCATTATCGTTCACTTAAACCAAAACCAGATGTGGAACCAATGTAATGCTTGAATTATTGATATGCCCAATCATTTAATAGAAATAATAATAATAATTCTATACTTTTCCTCCCTATCTAGATATAGTGATTAATGTATTAAGTTTTGGTTGAACACCCAAACTCCTAGTTCCTATTAGAACAAAATAAAACTTCATATATTTTAAATGTTTCTATGGTCATTAAGGGAGTAGAAAAGAAATATCATGAGTAGGAATTTATTGAAATAATTTTGAATATGAATGTGAGATACTATCCATTTTTGGAGCTTTAGAATCTGCAACATGTCTATATGTTCAAAAATTTTGAGGGGAAAAAAATCCAACTCATGTATTTTTTTTAAGATAAAAGAAAAAAAAATTGTTTAAATATTAATTAGGAAATAATTTGCATAATTAAATATAAATAATATTATCTTCTGAACATATGGATAAAGTGATCCACAAATTCGTCCTCTATGAACTCTTCCATAAGTAAAACTGTTAGGCCCCTATACTACTAGTGTAACCCCTTATTGTTATTAGTACAACCCACTTATTATATTGATGTACCCATGTAGTGCCCATATTGTTACTATTGTGCCCCATAGAAGCCCACTATTATTATTATTGTGCCCTTACATTATTATTGTTATGTCGGCTCTGATTATGTTATGGTCCCTTAGACTCCTATATATAGAAAGGAGGTGTTTT
>APFE030987393.1:40931-152992 GCA_000404065.3 Pinus taeda
AAAAGATAGATAAATTCCTTAGAATTCAGCCTCTTCGAGGGGGCAACCTCCTTTACATTACATAAATGAAAAATTCTTCAATGATACAAAAGAAAAGACCTCCTTTCTATATATAGGAGTCTAAGGGGTCATAACATAATCAGAGCTGACATAACAATAATAATGTAAGGGCACAATAATAACAATAGTGGGCTTCTATGGGGGACAATAGTAACAATATGGGCACTACATGGGTACATCAATATAATAAGTGGGTTGTACTAATAACAATAAGGGGTTACACTAGTAGTATAGGGGCCTAACAAAAACTCTCACACTCTCTAAGAAGGAATACTTTCTATAGCTATATTGAAGTGTTAGACCATTATTGCTTGAATTATCCACGTTCAGAGAAGGTTTTAAATAAACATTTGTAGCTAACTAATGAAAACCACTTGCCAATCCAAGAAAGTCATCGGCTATAGCACAAATTCCCAAAAAGTTTAGGATGCAAGATTATCTTGAAAAAACTATTGTTAAAAACATGATAGCCATAAATACCAGCGAGCTCTCAGGGTTAGAAAAATTTATGAGATACATGGAATACATGATACTAATAGATCAAATTGTGTTTCCAATAAAATAATAACATTTTTTTAATTAAAATAAAAAAACATTATAACTTGTTCTACTCAATATTAATTAATAAAATTAAACATTATAACTTGTGCTACTGAATATTAATTAATAATGATTAACAAATAACTTGACTATTATGTGATAGCTATATGTGATACCTATACAACGACTAATAATAAAAGCACACATCTAATCCAATCATCAAATATATAAATAAATAGATATTACATTTATTTTCCATCCCTAGCACAAAAGTTAAAGCTCAATTAGGTTTCCCCCAATCAACTTTCCAATAAGTTGTTTTCACGTCTACTTGGCTCGTTCTAATAGCCCATTTTCAAAATATTGAAGTAGCTCTCCGAAATAGCTTATGCCATTTTACAATTTTAATATATATAATATCTTTCGATATTTTTTAGTTCATTTTTTTAATTAAGTTTCATTTTAACATTTATAAAGTTGGTACATATGTTCCATTATCAATGTCTTTCAGGTGTCACATGCATATGGTTTTTCATACAATGGCACTTCCAAAAGTTTGGGCAACCACATGATGTATTATCGACACTAAATGCATACTTGTTCATAGTGCTTTTTTTACAATATTTGGGTTAGGTGAAACAAAAGTATATATCTCAAACTATATTATCATTTATTATATATGTTGATTTTTTTATTATTTTATTGACGATTTATTGTGGTAAAAACACAACTCCTCATTATTGATTTGTTCACTTTATATAATGGGGACTTTTTCTATAAAGAAAATTGGCTAAATATTTTTTAGGATTTTTATTTAGTTGATTATTCTACACTTTTGTTAATTTTTCATTTTCTTTGGATTCTTGTTTTGATTGCTTTGTTAAAATCAATTATTTATAAGCTTCCCATTAAAATTTGTTTCACTTCATTTGGTCAACTTGTTTCAAAATGGTGCTCCTTTAAAATCTTGTCATTTATCTAGCTCAGGTTAAAAACGCATAAAATATACAATATTGCATTTTGTAAATAAATTAGTTCAATAACGCATTTATTTCAAATATTATCCGCTAATTAGTTATTACTAACATTTTTCATTTTTCAGCCAAATAATGAATTATCGAGATTTTAGAAATTTACTCCAATTTCCAAATTGATTACTAATCTAGAAAACCCGGAATTTCGAAATGGTTATAGTTTATTTTATTTTTATTAAAATGGTTGTATTTTTAAAACTAAAATTCATAAAAACAAAATCAAAATAAAAAATTCAAGTTTAATATTAAATTTTAAAGTAGTTTAATTAAATAATATTAAATTAATTAATTAAATTAAATTTAAATTTAAAACAGAAATATATATATAATAAAAATATAATATAAAAAAAATTGACCGCATCGAGGGATCGGGTCAGAAATTTTGATCGGGACATATTCATATTTTTAAAACAACCCTGATACCTTCATACCCCAATGTCGATTGCCGATACCCTCATATCTCTGCTTACTGATTGCCAAAAAAGATCTCAAACCGATTGACTAAAGTTTTATTACTCTTTAGTTTTGACTTTTTAAACTCATTCATAAGACTGAGTTAAAAGGAAATGGAGTGGTAGGATATTGTTAATATATATAAATTTAATATTATATTAAATTAATATTTATAATAATAAATTTTATATTAATTAATTTAATTAATATATAAAATTATTAAATTAAATTTAAATATTATTAAATTAATTAATTTTTAAATAGTTAATTATAATAGTTAGTTAGATTAATAAATGGTTTAGTTTTATGATTAATAATTAAATTAGAATTAATTAGGATTCTAATTTAGGGATTAGATTTTTAATTAAAATTCTGATTTTTAGCCTAGCAATAGAATTTCTAGATTTATGTCAGATTTGACTCATCAACTTTGGAAGCTCATAGAATGAGTTTTACTTGGCCAAATGAGGCCTAGGATGGCTCATTAGAAAGATGAAATCAAGGAGAACATCTATGAGGAGATTTCACTAACAAATTTGGTCATTAATTGGGTCAAAATTCATGTAGAAGATTAAACTCTGAATTTCTAAAAGAAAATCAATTTTATGAGTTATTTTCTGCATTTTCATTTGTCTAAGCCTCTTCTAATTGCAGATCCATTTGTCAATAATATCCTTGGCCAATTAAACCATCTCAGGCATTAATAGAGAGCTTATATTTTATTTTCAATTATTTATTTAAATAGAATTTGATTGGATTTGTTTTAAATGTCAGAAATGATATTTTTTATTTTATTGATTACATCTTAATTTATTTTGATTTCTTTTTGTAGGAAAACAATGGAAGAAACATGGAGAAAAGGATCTCAGTTAATGAAAATGCTCCAGCAATTGAGGATTATAATTATTAAGCAAATAAAATTGGATTTGACAAATTTATCTTCAACAAACTTTCCTCTCAAGAATTCCTTTGCAAATATTATAAATAATAGATTGCATAATGTAATAAGAGCGGCTCTCCTCTGCAATTTTGGACTTCTAAAAGCACTTATGTGATAGGAATTTAGAGTTGTAGGAGGGAGGAGAGAAAATCTCAGATCTGGGGATTATTGAGGATTTTTCTTTTGTATCTTGAATTATGTATGAGGGGCAGATTTTGCACTATTGTGGCTCTAGTTTTGAAAACAGAAGTTCAAGCAATGTAAAGCACTGTTAGAAACCGAGGTCAGAGAAATGGATGCAATAAATTGGTATTTCTAATACTACTGTTACAAATATCAGTTCCATTTTTATGATAACAAGAATGTCTCATTTTATTCATGTTTCTGCATTTTTGTCAATATGGGTAATTTGTCTCAATGTTGTTATTATGTATCTCTGATCTTATGGATTAAATTCTAATTTCTGAGTAACTATTTACTCAGAAATCTGCTTTATAAAAATGATTTATTGAATGGTAACGTGTTGCGAACTATTTTCACATATTATTGTTTAATTATTGGATTTATTGATTTGATAATCAATATCATTTTTTGAGTGTTGCTGGTTTATTATTTCAGTTAATATGTCTCAATAGGATGTGTTTTGATATCCTTAATATCAATTAATTGAACTACTTCATTAACTTTATATTCATTATAAGTAAGACATGTTTAAATCCCAATACTTTAAATATCTTGCTCTTGGTTAGGTTAGATCTATATTTGCCTAATTAAGATAGGATTAAGATTAGTTTCTTTTGCTTGCGTTATTGAATAAGTTTACATTTAGAATAATTTCTACATTCTTTTAAGTCTTCTTCTCAAAGAGGCCAAATTTTAGTTGTGGCTTGGTTGATCAGAAAGAAGAAGTGCCCTATCTATTGGTAGTTAAAGATACATCATAAACCAATAGCGATAGGGAGAAGGTAACTGGACCTAGTTAAACCAGTGGAAGCCTCTAATCCAAACAGAAAAGGAGTTGTTTTAAGGTCCGCACTGGGTGGTTATCCTCCATTATTGTTACAACGATTTTCAAGGCATCAACATTTTTTACGCTAAAAGGAGGGCTTGAGACCTTTTGTCTATTGGAGTTTTTCAAATTTTCAAATTTATTTATTATAATGGCTCCTCTTAAACTTCCAAATTGGAGTTGTATCCATGGGCGTGCATTTTCCAATAGTCCACCTGAAGTGGTAAGACTCTTGTCTCAGGTAAAGTTCAATGGTAAGATAAATTCTTCTGCTTTTAATCATGTCCTTCAATTTATTCAAAATGTTTCAAATTATGATTTTCAAGTAATTGATGAAGGCATCTTATGCAGAATTTTTACTCTCATGTTTGCGACAAAAGCCAGAAACTAATAGAGAACTCTTCCAGTTGCCTCAATCCACAAGTAGGATCAATTTGTTACAATCTTCATTTCTAAATTTGACGGCTATGATTATGAATAGTTATGTATTGAAATTGAATATTTGCGAAGATTTGAAAATGAGTCTGTTAGAAATTTTAATATTCAATTTCATTTGAATTGTTTAAGATTTAAAGTCGAAGATAAACCTACAGAAGAAGAATCACTAAACTGGTTTGAATATATTTGCTCTCTTCCTCCCATTCCCAATCCATATGAAATTAGTTCAAGCTTTGTTCCACCCTCTTCTAATATAAATGAGAATTCCAATATGGATGTGCAAATAAATTGTGATGAAGTGGTTTCACAAAGCCTGGAAAATATCTCTAATCAAATGCAAGCAGACAACAATAAACATTTTGGAAAAAGAGCTACAAGTTACTCTCAGTCAATTCAGAAAATCAGATTGAAAATCAGCAAATGCAAGCAGCGATCAAAGTAAATAGTAAAATGCAAACTTCTATACAAATTTATGAATTTTTCCATAATGAACAAATGCCAAAATCATAGTAGAAAAGTAATCTTCTTCAAAAAAGCATGAGTACACAAAGGAATGATCTGTAGTTTGAAATTTACAATGAGCATAATGCACACGAATTCTCAAACAAAGACATTTTTAATTGCATTATTTCAGATTCGCATTTTTTCCTTTATCTTGATATTCTTAATGATGGTAATTTTTCTCCTCTTGGTATTAATGATATTTCAGAAACTAAAGAGGATGATATAAATGACATACCAATTAATTTTTATCAAGATAGAGAAGCAATTAATGATCATTCTTTTGTCATTAATGAACATGAAATTCTTGTTCCTCCTTGTTTGGATATATTGGATGAGATTGAAGGGGATTCTAAAGAATCTTGTGAAGTCATTTAGGATAATTACTCTGACATTGAGGATGTTGATTTCTATTTTTCTCAAGAGAATCCTCATTATGTTCCTCTCAATTTTATAATACATATTTATATATGTTGAATCATCCAATACCATGGACTGAAAACCATCACGTCTAATACCATGGGCCAAAAAATCATCGCATCCAAAAAAATGTGTGAAAATCATGCACAAAACCATAGGTGGGTCTGCCCAACCTAACATAGGTTCCAAAACCAAAAATTTTCGGGGCGCTGCCATGGACCCCATAGAGTGGGGTTACCTACACCTCTCAATCCCCCTGTGACCCTCCTGCTATGCAATTGGTGCAACAAAGTGGGGGCTCTAGCCCCCGTATAACCCTCGGGTTAACTACGTGGGCCAGTTGTGGAAAGAATATAACACAACCCAACAAAAACAATATTTGAGAGAACCCCTTGACCAAGTTGATCAAGGTGTTCCTTTTTCGTAAGTATTCAATCCCATCCCAAAAAAGGGGTAAATGTATACTGAGATGATGTCAATTCATTTAATTTAACAAGTTTGAAATGACAAGTACTCAACAATCTTTTCATCTTTCAAGAGTCAGAAAAGAGATTAAAGATGACTCCACCTAGAGGAAGAGTGGTATAAAAGGATAACAACTAGTTCCGGTGATGATGGAAATTCTATAAACATGTAAATATCAAGAGGCTAGCTAATAATACCACCCATTAGAGATGTTCCTCGGGAAAAGGTAAAACAACCAAGTGAAAGCATATGATCAGCTAAAGAGATGATGACAATGGAATGAAAAAACCAAGGCCCATTTGGAAAAAATTAGCTGATAAAAATGGCAATCAAGAGATGTAAAGAGGTAAATGGTTTCATTTTTACACACACTTGAAACATGGGAACTATGCTTGAGTATACTTGAATATGGTTTCATTTTTTCACAAGCTTGAAACATGGGAAAAAACTATGCTTGGATTTGGTTTCATTTTTACACAAGCTTGAAACAAAGATAAACTATGCTTGAGATAAGTTTGGATTCCCCCAACATAATGACTCAATTTGAGGTACATACCCCTTAAGCTTCATTTCATTCGCCTAAGAAGACTATTGGTTACTAACATGTGGATGGAATGAAGGTTCACTTACGAGATCAAGTGAAAGAATTGACTCGGATTGTACAAGATCTAATCAAAAACTCAAATTGGAAGGGGATTTGTTTCATTTTTTAATGAGCTTGACACAAGAAAAGAACCATGCTCATGACGCCTTGTTTCATTTTTTTAAACGAGGTTCACATAGTAAAAGAACTATCCTCATGGTCCTTGTTTCATTTTTTAACAAGCTTGACACAAGACAAGGAACTTTGCTCCAAGACCTTTGATCGCAAACAAAAAGAGGCGAGGGCTTCCAGGTGGTTCTCATCAGATGGGAGAACAACACTCTAGAAGGGATACATGTCCAGGGATCCAAATGAAACATCTGGCTCCAATGCCCCCAGTACATGGTGTACCACATCACCCACTAGATCATTAGTAGATGTGGGAATGGAATAGGTGGCCACATAATTAACCTGTGGCAAGGGTGATACCGCTTGCACATAAGAACCATTTAGGGATTATGGTTGATTGGGAGTTTCTTCAGGACCAATGAATGTAAGCAAATCAATGATCACAATGCTTCCTTAATGACGGGGACAAGCTGAGGAGAACCTAAAGCTTGCTAAGTAGTTGAATATAGGATGCTAACAGATGTGCCCTCGTCTATGATTGTGCTAGGTATAGAAATATGGTAAGCGTGTACTATAATCTAGAAAGGCACATAAGGTGGAAGATGATAGCGTGCTAATCAACTCCAAACAAAAGAAGTGACTAAACTACTCTTAGGGGGTGTTGTAGGAATGTGAGATCTGCACTCTTTCACTATGGGAACATGAGAACTGATCTCATGCACCTCGAGATTGAGAGGATTTCCCTCCAGTTCATTTGAAATTGAAGAAACCAGAATAACGTGAGTGTTATGAGGTTCACTCTCTACTTAAAAGGTACAGTTAACTAAAGGTGGAGCCCAAGTCTACTATTTTCTTGATGAATGGTTGGTCGACAACAAACTCATGAGACTCACTTTTAGAGACAGTGGGGTTGACCAAATATGAATTTTGATCAACTAACAAAGGATTAGGGGAAAGCTTATGATAACCAACTAGAAGATAAGGCTGGAAAGTTTTAAGGTTTTCCAACTCTTTGGAAGCTTCATCCACAAGAGGACAAAGGTGAATGGGATGATTACCTTCACATGACTTACAAGGAAATTTGGCTTTTCCCTTTTACCCATGAGATTTATTATTATTATTTGAAGGTTTATCACTAGCATGATCTCCAGGGAATGATGACAAAGGTTGAAGCGAACTTGTGGACCACACTTCTAAGACCTTAGAAATACTAGGACAATTACGAAGAAGGTGGTCACCCTTACATAACATGTAAGGGAATTTTACTTTTTGGTGTTCATTGGAAGATTTTTCTACATTAGTTGCATCCATAGCAATGGCTACTTCATTGCCCCATTTCTTATTTTTCTTCTTCTTCTTAGTTTCATGGTTACTAGAATCCCGACTTTCACCAGGCGAAGAAGGTGATGGGTCAAATTTATGATCAACATGAGGTTGATTTTGTTTAGGTGGAGGAGAACTTGATTGAAAATGAGTTTAGACACTCGGAATCACCGAGCTTGAAAATAACCAAACGAGTAGACCAATGGTCAATCCAAGAAGGGACAATGATGCCATAAGGGGAGCACCAGTATTTCCAAAAGAAGGAAAGGGAATATGATTCCCATCAAAGGTTTTTCCTTTACTGGTAAACTCTTGAAATGTTTCCATTGGCATCAACCTAAGATCTACTAAGCAGTATTTCCATAGGAAGGATGTTTTTCCATGGTCAATTAATTGATTTTAGAATTTTAACAAAAATAAATCAAAAAGGGGTAATCTAGGAAAAAAGGTTTACCAAGCATCTGTGAACCATTATATATACCTTAGCCAAAACTAAGGATCTGACGTATGATGACCAATATCCCCGGCTATTGTGTTGATTGTATCACATTTACAAGGCGCTTGACTTGGTTACTTGTGGCTAAAGGATAGCAACCTAGTGGGGTCTCCCAATATATACTCAATGGTACAAGGAGCACAAGTCTGTGTTAGCGTTATCTAATGCATAACCTTTCGGTGAGAGCATTCCCATATACTTGCCATACTGAAGTTTTTACGATATACCCAAAAGTATTGGAGAAATTTTGATATACTTCCATACTGGAACAAGATTTCACCCCCGGGATATAATGGGGGAAGTTAACGACAGCTGCTATGATTAAATATGCTAGAACACATCGCTAGCCTAGATCTCTAGATATTTGCATTAAGTTCCAAATGCTCCTTAGATTAATTGAGGTAAATTTTAAGTTTATCTTCAATTAAGTTTCAGTTTGATGGCTCAACGATGTCACATGTACCTATGATGCAACTAAATGGAAAAATGAAATATTTTCATTCGATGAAGGCTAAACTAAAGAAGGAAGAGAGACAAATAAACAATGCATCAAACAAGTAGATGCATCAAAACACACCTCTTTATCTTTGCAATGCAAAATGAAAAAATGAGATCTAAGATTTCACTTTCACAAACAAATGCAAAGCCAAGATGCAATCCTAAGAGAAAAAAATCACTTTTCTTTCACTAAGATGCACTAACTTTTATTTTTTTCCTTTGACATTGATTCAACAATTAAAACTAATGCAATGAGAAAAAGAGAAAATGCAATCCAAAACAATGAAAATGAAAATTTCTTTCACTTATGGTTTCAAATGAAAATTGTTTGAAAAATATTTATTTGAGGAAATCATTAACTTTTCTTGTAGAAAAAAATAAATCAAACAAGCGTTCACTTTCAGTCCTTCCAAAGCACGCAATCATAATCTATGCTTGACAATGGAGCAAAAGTAATCTTCAAATCATCAAAATGACTCAATACTAATGAAAATAACTTCACAATCACGAACTGAAAGAAACTTGAGAACAATGTTTGAACTGCAGTAAGAATATTGAATGGAAGAAATCAATCTCTGAGAGGCAAACCAAGCAATGAGCGGAGGTTGACCTAGAAAACCTAAAACCCCTAGAAAGCACTCAAACTTCAAAAAACACTTCAGAAAAGCCAAGAGACAAATTGCAATCATACAAGGATGTCAATCAAGGCAAATACATTGTAGTCACACTGGAAAATCACTAGCATAGGTCAAAAAACACTGAAAACAAGAAGAAACCCTAATTTTCTTCTATCCTCTTGGATCAACACATTTGTTAAAGGAAAAAAGGTGATGCAAGGCAGATCAATGCAGCTGCAATTAAAAAATCAGTGCTGGCAATGCTTCTATTAAAGCAAAAAATGGGCTAGGTGGGAAAACTAAGAAAGAAATAAAAAATCTTCAATATAAGATCATGCTAAATATCCTCAAGCAATAATCAATGACTACAAATAGCTACAATGATAGACACAAGCCAAGATATTCACAGTTGGTCAAACTCACCAGAGAATCTGATTGAAGGAATGGATGGAAAGGGTTATAGCTTCCACAGTGGAGTCACCATTTTGTTGTCTAGGAAAATCCTCTTTGCAAACAGATGATCCATCTATCCCAATGAGTGGGACTAGAAACCTACGTGACAATCTGCAAGGACACTTGCCTAAATTACAATCGAAATGAGAGAAGAGGAAGATGGCCTACCTCGTTCTGATGCTATAACGTACGCTTTTGCTGAAGGACTCGAAACGCTTATGCCTCAAGCACATCTCTACTGATCACAACGTTTGGATACCTACATAAGAGATCAAAGACACAACAAAGAATACAAGTACAACAAGCATAATAAAAAATAATCCACTTAACAGATCAAGGAGCATTAAGATAAATGATGGATTAACACAAACATTTATGGAAAGTGAACCAACAGTTGTATATATTTATGAGATAAAGGAGGAAGCATACAACCAAGCCTTGATGTCAATAAGCTCTCCTTTAGTGAATGCCCAAATCCAAGCTCAAGCTCTCCAAGCACTCCTTCTCCTAGCCAAATTAGTAGCACGTAGACACTATCTTAGAATAAGGGTGAAAATAATCAAAGACCAACCATTTGGTAATGGGAGAGGATGAATATATAGGCAGGGAAAGGGATTTACGATCTCTCCAAAGATAGGAGAAGGCCCTCATTTGAAGGAGGTAGCTCATAGGGATAAGATAAAAAGGAAATATTGAGAGAATTAGACCACATCCAGACCAAACAACCTCCAGTTCATTGTTCTCAAAGCCGCTAGATCACAAATCTTCTTATCCTCTTTGGGAAAAATTGCCTTTTATGGATCGGCGGGAGTATCCAAGTAAAAAATGCGCTAATAGCGTAAGGCCAGTATAGTGCAACTAATGACCAGCACTAGTTTCCAGTGTTAAGGTCGCACTGGTTCTGAAATGAGGGCTTTAGAACTTACTTCTTCAAGGAAAGCTCAAGGCATGTTTCCATCAGTGTTTCAGGGAGGATATGAAATGCATATCAGGATGGGTACACTACACGATTGTTAAGTTTCTGACACTTCAGGGTATGACACAAGGAAGTGCAAGAGGCATGACAAAATATTGTGTAATAGCTGGTAGGACCCTTCTCCACCAATCAAATGGGTGTGTACCATTGCGTTAAATGACTTACATCATCCCGCTAGACTAACTCTCACTGCTTCATAATTGATTCCCACTTTAATATTTCAGGTGAACTTCATTGGGTTGACTCAGTAAGTGGGCCAGTCTCCAACCAATAGCATTACAACAATGGTGTAGGTCCAGCCACATAACCTTTTTTCATCATCCCACTAGGATTTACCCAACATTTTCTTTTTGCCTCCTTTTCATGCTTCTGAGTTAGGTGTTTTGGCCTATGTGGTTGTGGGCCAGCCATACCATCTAATAGCAATATTGTTGGGGACACATCAACGTGTCGTATCATCTAGCATCCTTTCACCTAGCTCACCTTTGCCCAATCCCTTAGAAATGATCCATGGTAATACTCTATGGGCTCTGTCTTCGGCCACATGTTTTAGTGCGTTGCACCTCTACACAACCCTTCCTCCGAATTGAGACACATATTAGCATGGCCACATCATCCCACATTGATCACCCTGCTCCTTTCCACCCCCACCTTATGTGAATGCTTTAGGAAAACCTAACGTGATGACCCATTAAGTAAGGCCATCCCCAACCAATAGCTTCACGACTGCGGTTGCATAGTCACTGGTGTTATCCAACTATCATTATCTGGATTAGTCCTTTTTCCTCCCATAATAGTCTTTCGGGCTATTCCTTTCGCATAGATTTCCTTAAGCTATTCGTTCGACCATGGCTCTATCTTATATGTTTAGAAAGCCTTTGAATCAACACCAGGGCTTTGTGCCCACATCAATGATTTACTAAGGTGTCTTAGGGTGATACCTCTCCTAAGATTCAGCCAATCCAACTCCAAGGATTTCTTGACCCACTTGCATTCCACATTCTCGGATAGGGAATTCCATGCATGCTAGTGTAGGAACTTCTTCAGTGCTTACCCACCATGGCCTTGATGTGAGCTCTTAAGAGGTCTCCACCTCTCCTGCCATACACCGCCCATACCAGAATCCATGTCAAGCCTGTAAATAGCTATGTGGCACTACACAGAGCCATCAAAAACACTAAGGTGCTAGCGGAAGATATCCATTCAATGATGATACATGGCCAAAAGGCCATTTAGGTAAACTGCATAAGGTTCAAACAAAGCCAAGGGAAACAAACTGTTCAACATTAATGATATTCCTGTCATGTGACATAATAGCTTGTAACTTAGCCAAATAAGTTAATGTTCCCTTATGAAAACCCTGCTGGGAAAACGGTCTCCCATGTAATGATTTCATTTTAATAAAAGGCCTTTGAGCCTAATGTTTCCAAGTTCATTCCAATATTTCATGGCTTCTTCTATGGCCTATAACATGGCTTGCTATTTATATCTTAGTAATTTATGTGTTTATTTCAATAAAATTAAGCATTTCATTTAGAATAAGGTTCAACTTAGAAATATAACATGGTCCTTATTTTCATATGGTTTATGCAACGAGGGATCTTAGTGTAGAGACATGGCATCGTATCTTTTATCATGTTATTTCATTTACGTTCTGCTATATCTTGTAGGTTATAGCAACATTAGAAAATGCTTCACACAAAGCCTCTTTCCACCCGGAGGACCACACTTGATAAATTCATATAACAAAAATAGTAGCTCAAAATGAAACACATACATATTTTCATGAATATTGTCATTACCATAAAATCCATCTCCCCATAGTGGAGTAAACACATGTTTATTATATCAACAACATAATTGTAGTTCAAAAATCCCAAAACCATTAAAAACATAAAGAAATCATGATTCATCAATAGATAACCAAGCATAAAAAGATACTTATCTTTGAAATTGTAGGGAAACTGAGTCTAGGACAAGGAATCTCCTCCCAACCATAAACAATTGTAGCCACACTTACTTGTTGTTGTCACCCCTTAACTATATTATAGAGTCATAGGGGTAAGGGATAAAAACACCATCTTCCAACTGAAACAGGAACTCCAGAGGACCTCCTTTCTCAATCCCACTAGTTGATTACCACTTATTTTGTTACACAAGGAGTCCATAAGTACTCTACCTCATCCCTAGGTGCACACACAATGATTCACCCCCTTCATGAGAGTCCAGAATCTACTATGAAAGTAATGTAGTAACACAAGTCTTCAATCAGGTCTTCATTTGATTCAACTTTAGGATGGCCTATTCCAAAGCTACTACAAGGCTCCAAAGTTTTCTATCTCAACCCACAACCTCCAGGGGACCCAATCTGTTACAGGGATCTAGAGATTCCATCACAACCCATAGCCTATAGGGAGCTAAGTTGTTACAAGCATCCAAAGATCCTATCTCAACCCATAGTCTCTATGGACCCCAAGATGTTACAAGGCTCCAAAGACTTGTAGTTGAACCCACAGCCTCCATGGAACTAGAGAACTAATCCACTTCTCTTGAAATTTGCTTGCTAATTGTCCTTGTTGGATCCTCTAGTTACCCCTTCTTTTCTTGCATCTTGCATGCCTTCAAATGCTTCTAGCCTTATCTTAGAATGAATCCTCCTATTTTTGTCTTTTGTTTCCTTGTTTTACGAGGGTTGTGTCATCCTTACTGACCTGTAATGCGTATTCTGTCTATTGGACTTCTTGTCCTCTTTTCCAAACAATTCAGGTTTCTTACATAAGAAACCACAACATCCCAAGCAAACAATACTCCTCCATAGCTCTAGAATCTATGTTGGTTTGACTCAGTCCCTTCTTTTGTTTTTTTTTCGCATATTACAAAAATATTTACAATGTAGTTTATGAGACAACCTTGGGTGGGGTTGTCACAGGATCATCATCATTTCCCTCAATGTTTATTTTTCATAGTGAAAATTTGATCAAAATTTGGCATAATCGATTTGGTCATATAAATTATATATCACTATAACACATATATAATCAAAATATGGTCATCTATCTTCCTTTCATTTCTTATATGGATGGTGTTTGTGTCAATTATGTTCTCAATAAACATCATCAAGACAATTTTAATGAACATTCCCCTTGGCATGCCTCAACCACTTTGCAACTTGTTCATAATGATTTATGTGGTGCACTTTCTTCTCCTTCCTCCTTTGGCTTCAAGTACATCTTAACCTTCGTTGATGACTTCTCTAGATGCACTTGGGTCGATTTCTTCAAACATAAAGAGATTTTTTTTAACTTCTTCTTGGCCAACAAGGTCCTCGTATAAAAATAAATTGAACGTCAACGATAAATATTAACACATATAATGGAGGTGAATGTCAACAATAGATTCACAACTTACTACACTAGATATTTCATTCAAATGCAACATACCGTTTCATGTCTACAACAACAAAATGACATTTATAAAATAAATAACTATACATTAAAAGAGATAGCTAATTGTATTATTCAATATAAGGGATTAAGTATTCATTATTGAGTGAAATAAATCAACTGTGAAAATTACATAGTAAGTCACATTGCCACAAAGAGTTTAAACAAAATAATGAAAGGTTTACAACCTAAAAGCGAGAAGTGTATTTTTGTTGGATATTCTAATGATGTAAAAGGTTAAAGGATTCTCAAACTTCACTTTTTTGAAATAATCATTAGAAGAGATGTTAAATTTGATGAAAATATCTTGGAATACAATCGTAATTCGATAGTTGTGCCATCTTTGGCCTGCAAGCTATATTTATCATTTGTGTGACCTTTTCTTCCTTTTCTAGTTTCTTCTTCAAATGATTACATTGAGGATGAAAATCCACCTCCCATGCTCACATTCTTCTAGATGGTTCCATTTAATATGAACCTACATGAGCTCCACATCATCCTGAATGGGTATGTTCAACATGTTAAGTCGTTAGTGACCTTGTTAGTGATCCTACATATCAATGGCATACATGTTCATAGTTATAGTAGGCACCATCTCTTTTGGATAAAGTTTTAAAGACTTGTGATCTAGAGACATTTGTAGAAGCTTCAGGCCATCTAGATTGAGAAATGATAATGAATGAAGAATATTGTGTTAGACTAAAAATTACGTTGAGAGGAGGGGGGTGAATCAATGTAATGGGAAATTTAACAATTCAAAACCATTTCATCAATAATTGAATATGTAGCAGTGCGTCAATAAGTATCATGCATCATAACATTGAATAAAACAATGTGTCGAGTAACAATCCAACACATGAGAACACCAACTTTTACATGGAACCACTTGTTGAAGAAAAACAAAATTTATTTTGTCCTTTTTGATTTAATTACATAGATTTTCAAGCACCAAGCTATTGGAGGCACCCACCCAAAAGATAAAAATTTTAAGCACCAAACTCCAAAATGTACAAGTACCCACTTGCAATAGGATACAACCTAATTGTGGAAGCAACCCAAAAAATGTGTAAGAATTGAGTTGTAATAGGCTACAACCTAATTTAGGAACCAACCTTGAAAATGTGCAAGCACCGACTCACAGTAGGCTTCACCCTGATTGAGGCTCCAACCTTGGTGGAGCAACCCATCTCTTTCTCCAACCTATTTTGGACCACTTTTCACAATATTTCAAGCTAGATCTATAAACATAAAAAACAATATAAATATTTGGCAACTCGTCATACGATTTTTGTCACAATTGTCTTCATCAAACTATTATAAATTTCTCACCAAGATTATACTAATGTTGCCATACCATGTTCATCAAGATATTATAAGCTACTCATTGCACTACTACCAATGCTTACATACCGTGTTCAACTTGTTCATCCATCTATAATGATAACCAATGTTGGCATACCTTGTTCAAAGTATTCATCAATATGGTGCCATAACAGCTTTCCAAGATCATGTTTTGCTAATACATACAACACATACTCATAAACCTTGAAAATTGTTCATATCCCCACAGTGAAACATATATATCTACAAAATAAAAAATGCATCTTCAAGACTCTTCATAACCCTTCAAAACATCACAAGATAATTCTCATCATTGCCCTTTTTCTGTAATTCAATTTGGCTTCAAAATCAACCAAAAAAACATATAAAACAATATAATAGATTAAATGTTTGATGGAATGGCCCTTTCAAGGTGATTTCTATAAAATTATCATTTTTTGTAGTTGTTGTACAATATGATCCTCTATAGTATACCTAACTATTCAAAAAAAAACATTATTTTGGGAAAAATAAAAAAAATAAATTTTATGACCTAGTGGCTAACTAGATTCAAACCTATGAATTTTGTTTCATAGCACAATATTGATACCAATTGCACTACACGTTGTTTCATGTAATACCATGCATATAAATTGGATACATTATCGATCCATATAAATAACTTACTCAAAAGGAGGAGGGCATGGGATATGGTCCTATGACTAATCACTATGGAGACACATTCAACTCCACTTCACCTATTCTGAGTTACACATTCAATTACCTCTCTTCCTCGTACATATCATAAGAAAATATACCCTTCACAAGCTCTATCTTTGTGAGGAAATAAAACTAAGAGCCAACCTAGGTTCCTTGCCATATTTTAAATGTTGAAAATGAAGGCCCTCCACAAGGATTGAAACCGTGATCACCATCAAAAAATGAACCAAAAAGTAATTATATCAACCATAGAGTACATAGCTTCACTCTATTTTTTGAGTTATATTTTAAAAAAGAAAACCAAAACTCTTTGCAAGGTTTAAGAGCAATTACTATCCAAAAATTAAGAACATCGAAATCACCACATAAACCACAATGCTTAGAACTCATTGTATGTACATGTGAAGTCAATTTTTTGAAATGAGTTCATGATCATGTATATAATATATTGTTATGTGGACGAGGAGTGAATGGGGGTTAACCTTGGGGCTGAAATTCACATCAACATTCTCAGAGAATTAACCATATGACTTCCCTTCACTTTATCGCTTAGAGATTTCCCATGACCACATAATATGTCCTTGCATAACTTCCTTAACTTTAGGGGCGTAAACCATGTGACTAAGCTTATGTTACAGCAACATTAACCAACAAAGCTTGATTTAGAGCTGACATCATTGAGCCATGTGGTGTTACTTTCCTTTGTTATAGTAGTCGAAGCCAAGATTAGTACCTTTTATTATTTTTTGTTCAATTTGTAAAGTGTTGCTATGATATCATAGAGATCAAGAGTTAGTGTCAATAAGATATAATAAAGTTAGATTGGTAAATAAAAATCAAGTTGTCAAAGTCTTAAAAGGTCTAGTTTTAATAAGTTTATGAAAATGGGTCTTCCAAGTCATGAGTGAAAGATAGTAGTGGGTCATTATTCTTTCATCACTGAAACAAATTAGTGGTGCCTTCCCAAGTCAATGTTGGGTTGTGTTATATTCTTTCCACTATTAGCCCACGTAGTTAACTAGGGGTTAGAGGAGGGGTAGAGCCCCCCCTTCGTTGCACTAATTGCGTAGCAGGGGCGTCATAAGGGGTTTGAGGGGTGCAAGTAAGCCCCCTCTACGAGGTCTGGGGCAGTGCCCCATAATTTTTTTTTTTTTGAACCCTATATTATGTTGGATGGACCTACCTATGGTTTTGTGCATGAATTTCACACATGGTTTTGAACGCGATGGTTTTCGGTCCATGGTTTTGGATGTGATGGTTTTTGGTCCATGGTATTGGATGCTTTGGCATGTATAAAAATTTATTGAACATTGAAAGGAACATAATGAAAAATCAAGCTGGTAGTCCCAATTTTGGGAACTAGGGGACAATCTCTGTGTATAGTTATTTTATGTGTTATGCTCTCACATTGTTTATATTCTGTGTTTTAGAATTTTTATGCAGGTAATTTCTATACGGGGTTAAAACCTACAGTTAGTAGCCAAGTCAAATCAAAGATTTCATCATAACATTACCACCACAAGTTGATGTTGCGCTTTCCTTTTTTTTTTGCACTTCAATATTCCAAATTTTAAAAAATGATCATTGCAATTAAAGAATAGCTTGGATCACGTGGAGGGTGAAAAATACATGCATTAGTTCTCAAAAATTCAGTGAACGGGTTTCTCGTCCTCCTCATACACCATGAACAACAAACAAGAGTTGTTGCATTTTGGTTGCAGGGATCCACTACGCTTCTGCAAGATGAAGGTTGTGGTGCTACCACGACCATTCTTAAGTTCCAAATATATTTTCTCTAGCATAATTGATTTTTTCTATTTTTATATTCATCTTAAACAACAAAGGAGAGCACCCAAATGAGCCTTCAATCATCATAAACTTGAACTCAATACACTTTCTCATTGCACCTATGTATTGGCAAATTCACTGCATATAAAAACAACAAATTACTACATTTTGGTCTATGAGTTGAGTTATTTTAGTTTGAGATTTTTATATGGGGAATTTCCATCCAAAACTTGCCTGAAGTCCTCATCTAAACTAGAATTCCATAGCCGATGCACCCTTGTTGTGCTAACTTGTTGAACATTATCACTGCATTTCAAAACCCTAGAATTTCTTTTTGATTGTCAGCCATGACAATAGTAGACAAGAAGAAAAAGAACCGAGGGCGAGACATGGTTAGCTTTGAACCTCAAGACCTTACCTTGGTTAATTAAGATCCAACTATTAGTGCTGCATTTGAGCAAACTGGTTGCATCAAATTTTATGGAATTTTATAATGTTATAGTGTGCATCTCACCAAAGAATTTGCTTTAAACTTAACTGGGGTAGAAGGCAAGGTTGTATATTTGAGGTTCCCAATGTTAGAGATTACTATTTCAGCTGCTATAGAGATCCCTCTACATGGAGAAAAATGGTTCAAGGGCATTCCTTTAGATATGGTTAACTACAAAGAATTCCTAAAGACGAAGTATAAAAGCAAAGAATATGGAGCTATTGTGCCAAGGGAATATTTTCTTGAACCCAACAACAAATTATTGAAGATCATCCAAAGATATTTCACTTGCAAAGGAAGATTTGGGAGGATTTATCAATATCACTTCAGGTTGTTGATGCATTATACAAGTAAGAGCCCTTTAATCCTACCTTTCTACTTGTTTACGAGCATTGGTAAGATTGAATATAAGGTTTAGCGTAAGAAAAATCAAGTGGAGACGAGCCTCTTTCATTTTTCCTTGACCAAATTGTTAATGGTGGTAGAGTTGAAGAAGAAAAACTAGTCATGGCAAGAATTTTTGGATTCATCCAAATTGACAGCTAAAATTTTAGATAGCCCTTGGAGAAGGAAATATACACCTTCATGAATGAAAAATGATGTTAAACCAATAGTAGAAAATCTCAGTGAAAAGGCAACAATCTTTAGTTGACCCATCCGACAGGAAAAGGGGCAAAAGACTTCATTTTTCTCCTAAGGTGGTGGATGTTTCCACGAAACCACTCACAACAAATATTGCAAAGAGGTTACCCACTAAGAAAACACCTGAATAACATACTGAATCTCAAGGCACCATATTAGAGAATGTTCATTTAGATGACAGGGATAAGTAGATTATGTAACTGCATGAACAATTGAAAATGGTTCATCTGGTCATTGCTTAACTTCAACATGACAATAGAGAGCTGAAGAAGGAAATTTTGGAGAAGGAATCGAAAGTTGATGCAGAAAAACCTATGATGAATACAACTCCACTTCCCACCAGGTGTAAAAGTAAAGGAAAGGCAGAAACAAAGGACATCCAGGAGCTTGAGACTTTACAATAAAGGGTCCCTATGATGAGATATTCAACTAGTAAAATGGAGCTATAGAAACAAAGTATGATAAAAGGAGATTCAATGCAAGAAAAGAAGAAGGATAAGTTGGATGAAGGGTGACACAGTTTCCATAGGTTGAGGACGAAATTGAAGAAAGCTCAAAATGAAATTACTAGCCTTAGAGAAAAAGATGAAAGGGCTAAACAAAATATACATGACCACTTAAATATCTTTGAGCCAACACTGTTGGAAGCTAAGTATATGTTGAAGAGAATTATGCCCCTACATAGACAACTCAAGAACATTTGTAGGTAAAATCTCACTTTGAAAACGGAGATGAGGGCTACAAAACAACAGTTACAAGAGCCATTGTAGGAAAACTAGAAGGAAGAAAGAGGAAATCTACACTTGTTAGATAAGGCAACTAAGGATTGACTTGGGATAGGAAACCAAGATAATTTTTTTTTTTCTTTTTTTCTTTAAGTGCACTAGCTTTTATCAACCAAATCCTCTAAATTTTTGGAATTTGTTTTTGTAAAGGAGGTAAGTGACACAGTAACACAACAAATTTGCTGCACCACTATCAAAAGCATTAAAATTTGATAGAGGACCAAGATTTTGACACTATTTTATTTATATAAAGGCTCAAGAAGGTTTTGAAGGTTGCAAACATCGTCAAATGACTATTTTCCTTGGTTGGAGACCCCAACGCTTAATCAAACTTATGCAGGTGAAAAATTCTTTCCCTCAATCGTTGCACTTTTGTTGTAGCTGATGATTTTCAAAGATGGGAGTTTATAGTTTGAAAATATGTTATCAAATAGGTACTTGGTGTTTTAAAATTTGTATTTCACATGTGTGATACATTCAAAAGCCTAGGAGCTGATTAGAAGCATGAAAATCATGAATTCACTGTGTTTTTTGCTGCATTTTTGCTGAAAAAAGGAAGTAAGAAAACAAGTTTAGTGTGTTTCCACATAGTCAACAGTTTCACCTTGAAATTTGAATCCAAACCTCACAAAATTTATTCTAATGGTTATGAAAAATGTCATAAAGTGTTTTGGGGTTCGAGCCTCATCCTTATGCAGCTATTCAATATAACTTCTTAAAACATCCACTAGTCAAAACAATTCCCTAATTTCTAGAAAGTAGTTCTATATTTGCTGCTACAAGAAAAAAACTGAATCTCCTTGGGGAAATTGTTTCCTAAAGGGAATAACTAATATATTATATATTATATATATATATATATATTATATATATATATATGATGTATTTTTGACTAAGAAAAGGATTGGTCAAGGTTTTACAAAGAAGACATTGATCATTGTACATTTTCATTAAAAACTTTATGTGAATGATGAAGGCTGAAGTATACTTGTTGAAGGATTCATGTGTCAGTTTTTTATAGTGATGTTTATATACTGTTTTTGTTTCATTATCTTATGTTATTGCCTGGCTTGAATTTCATGTCTTCAATGTTTAGTTATGCAAGAATTTATTTCGAAATTCACTTTTAGTTGCTCTCTTATAGCTAACTAAAAACATTTTAGTGTTTTCCTCCATTGTAATATCTAAAATTCATCCTCAGCTAAATGCTTTATATGTTATCAATTCCTCTACTCCTCTGCTCGCCACTCTACAAATAAATTTGAAAAATACACCATAAGGATTTCATACCTTACCCTTGACTAAGGATTCCTCATTTTCCCATCATATCTTTGAAAATCATTAGCTCAATATGACTCCATGCCCAATGGATTTTCCCTCTTCCCCGCCATAAAATTGTTAAGACATATTCCTCTTTGATCTCAATACCTAGCCTAAAACCTAAGACAACCAATAATATAAGTGCTCAAAGATTCATAATGAGAGAGCCCTCTCTTAAGCTTGAAGTGTTAAATTCCAGTTTTCAAGTGGTTTCTGGTTACCTTTGGGTTCCTCTCCTTGACCTCAAGGAATTACTAAGTGCTAACATAGTGGTGTCGTCGTCGAGGAGGGAAAAGGTTTCGTCTTCCCTGGGAAAGGACAATCAAGTTTTAGATATGTTTGTTGATTGTGAACAATGATCAGACACAAGAAGGTTGTGCATTATTCACCAGGAAACTCCATTTCCAAATAGTCCTGAGTTCATAACATCTATGGCGACTCCACTATCCAAGGAATTTAGACTATAATTTTAGATCCAGTTGCCTAGTTAATCAAGATGACAAGGTATGTGGCAAATCCTGTTTCCATTGAAGGTTTTAAGGAATATTGGGACAATTTGGATGATGGCCAAAATGGTGAAGTTTTTTCAAGGTTTTTGTCTATTTATTTAAAGTCATTCAAATGCAACTCAGAAGCTAAGATAAAAATTTTAGAAATAATTGTTGAAAATATTGTGAAAGATATTGAGGTTTAGAGGCTCAAATATAGTCCCATAATTTCCAAGATCAGATTCAGTACTTTGAAAAATTTATTCATTCAAACCAAAAGGAAATGTTGCTACCCTTTCATATCGAGAGTGAAGAATGTTTTTTTTTGGGGGGGAATGGGTTTGATGAGTCACTGTTGAAGCCATATGTTAGCAAAGAGAGCACATATGAAATTCCCTACCATGATAATCAAATTGTAGAATTATTTCATGATAAACAATCAAAATATGACATCCATGCCTTTTGTGATCCTATATCTCATTATATGGAAGGTTCTTTTAGCTTGTGTTTTCAATCATGTTTTCAATGTGGATACTGGATGCATCATAAGTTGCCACCACCATTACACTGTCCAATTTCCATAGGGTGCAAGCACTTCAAGAAATCCACTTATTTCAGTAGCTACTTCATTGGCTTCACTGGAGTTTGTGTATCACTAGATTTCAATGGTTCTTCAGTTGGATAAAGTAGGATATAGGTGCCAAGAAGCTCAAAACTTTGAGAATATTTTTTAAAAAATATTAATTCAGTTTTTGGAATGTGATTTTAGGTTGAATAAGTAAGTGTTTTGAGCATTCAATTACAGTTTAGTTTTAGTTTAGATTTCAGTTTTCCTTCTCAATCTTGCAAAGTAGAACATTTTGCAAGATTTGGAGCAACCCAATGGATTAGGCTACTATTATATGGTGTTCTTAGGGTCATCACAGAGAGGATTCCATCCCCATTGGAGTCAATGTTAGTGTCCTATGTTATAACAATCAAAGCCAATCTTAGTCCTTCTTATTATTTTTTGGTTAATTTATAAAATTTTGTTATGAACTCATAAAGATTAAGACTTAGTGTCAATAGGATATACTAAAGTTTGATTGGTAAATAAAGGTCAAGTTTTCAAAATCTTAAAAGCTATAGTTTTGATAAGTTTAGGAAAATGTGTCATCCAAGTCATGAGTGAAATATAATAGTGGTTCGTTATTCTTTCATCGTTGAAACAAATCAGTGGCATCTTCTCGAGTCAGTTTCTAGGTCAAATCAAATATTTCATCTTAACATTACCACAACATGTTGATGCTGCACTTTCCTTTTTTTGTTGCGCATCTCATTTTTGTTGTGCTTCAATATTCCAAATTTGAAAAAAAAATCATTGAAATTAAAGGACAACTTGGAACGCATGAAGGGTGACAAATACATGAATTCATTCTCAAAAATTTGTCGAGTATGTTTCTTGTACTCTTCAAACAATATGAACAACAAATAAGATTTGTTGCATTTTGGTTGCAAAGGTTTGTTGTGCCTGTACAAGTTGAAGGTTGTCTTGCTACCATGACCATCCTCAGGTTCAAAATTTGTCTTCTCTAGAATCATTCATGTTTTATATTATTAGACTCATCTTAAAAAATCAAGGAGAGTGCCTAAATGAGCTTGTAACCCTCATAAACTCGAACCCAATCCTCTTTCTCGTTGCGCCTATGTATAAAGAAATTCACTGCATATAAAAACAACAAATTACTGCATTCTGGTATTTGAGTTGAGTTCTTGTAGTTTGAGATTTTTAATATAGGGGATTTCCATCCAAAACTTTCCAGAAGTCCTCATCTAAACCATAATTCCATAGTTGATGCACTCTTGCTGCACTAAGTTGTTCAGCACTGTAATTGCATTTTGAAACCCTAGAATTTCCTTTTCGTCATGAGCCATGACAACACCAAACAAGAAGAAAATTTACAGAGGGGGATACATAGTTAGGTTTAAGCCTTAAGACCTTGCCTTTGTAAATACAAATCCAACTTTTAGGGTTGCAATTGAGCAGATGCGTTGCATCAAATTTTGTGAAATGATACTAGGTTACTATTTTAACTGCTACAAAGATCCCTCTACATAGACAACAATGGTTCAAGGGCATTCCTTTATATATAGTTAACTACAAAGATTTCCTAAAGCTAAAGTATAAAAAAAAAAAAAAATGGAGCTATTGTGCCAAGGGAATATCTTCTTGAACCCTATATAAAATTGCTCAAGGTCATCCAAAGGTATTTCACTTGTGAAGGCAAATTTGGGATGTTTATCAATATCACTTCAGGCTGTTGATGCATTTTATAGGTAAAATAGCTTTATTTATACCTTTTTACTTGTTTAGGAGCATTTGTAAGATGAGAGATAAGGTTCGGGGTAAGAAAAATCCAGTGGAGCCTAGTCTCTTTCAATTTTCCTTAACCAAATTGTTAATGGTCGAATAGATGAAGAAGAAAAGTCAGTCACCACAAGAATTTTTGTTTTCATTTAGGTTAACAGCTAAAATTTTAGATAGCACCTAGAGTAGGAAAGATACACATTCATCAATGGCAAAGGATGTTCAACCAAAAGCATACAGCTCAGTCAAAAGGCCACAGACTTCAGCTGACCCATTTAACAAGAAAAAGGGAAAAAACTTAATTTTTCTCCTAAGGTGGTGGGGGTTTCCAAGAAACCACTCATAAGAGTTGGTGAAAAGAGGTTACCCACTGAGAAAACACTTGAACAACATACTAAATCTCAAGGCACTATATCAGAGAATGTTGATTTACAGGACAGAGATAACGATATTAGGGAATGGCATGAATAATTGAAAAGGGATCATTTGATCATTGCTCTTTAACATGAAAATATAGAGTTGAAGAAGAACATTTTGGAGAAGGCATCTAAAGTTGATGAAGTGATGAAGACAACTCCACTTGCCACTGGATATAAAAATAATGGAAAGGTAGAAATATAGGACGTCTAGGAGCTTGAGACTTCGCAATCAAGGATCCCTATGACCATATCTTAAACTAGGAAATTGGAGCTACAGAAAGAAAATTTGATAAATGGAGAGTCAATAAGGCTAAGTTGGATGAAGGAAGCACAATTTCCATAGGTTGAGGAAGAAATTGAAGAAATATCAAGATGAAATTACTAGGCTTAGAGAACAAGATGAAAGGGCCAAACAAAAGATAGATGACCACTTGAATATTTGTGAGCCAACATTGTTCGAAACTAAGTATATGTTGAATAGAATTATGCCCCTACATAGATAGCTCAAGAACATTTGCAGGCAAAATATCACTTTCAAAAAAGGAGTTGAGGGCTACAAAACCATAATTATAGGAGGCATTGCTGGGAAACTAGAAAGAAGAAAGAGGAAACATAGAGTTGTTAGGTGAGGTAGCTAAGGTTTAATTTTGGACAGGAAACCAAGATAATTTTTTATTTTTCCATTTTGTTTGAAGTGAACTATCTTGTAACGCATAAAATTTGTTGAGCTAATGTCAAAGGCCTTAAACTTTGATAAAGGACCAAGATTTTGGATTTATTTCTTATGTATGAAGGCCAAAGAAGGTTTTAAGGTTGTAAACATCATCAAATGACTATGTTCCTCAGTTAGTGAGCCTAACACTTAATGAGACTTAGGCATGTGAAAATTCATTGCGCTCAGTCGCTGTGCTTTTGGTGTAGCTGATGATTTTCAAAGATTGGAATTTATCTTTTGAACATATGTTATCCAATAGATACTTGATGTTTTAAATGTTTTATTTCACATGTGTGACACATTCAAAATCCTAAAAGGTGATCAGAAGCATGAAAATCATGAATTCACTGCGTTTTTTGCTGAGGAACGAAGTAGCACAATAAATTTGTTGCATTTCCATACAATCAATAGTTTGACGTTGAAATTTGTATCCAAAACTCATTAAATTAATTCTCATGGTTATGAGAAATGTCGTCAAGTGTTTTGGAGGTTCAAGCCTCATCCTTATGGAGTGATTCAATCTAATTAGTTAAAGATTCCATTAGTCAAAACAATTCCCTAAATTCTAGAAAGTGGTTGTGTATTCATTACTACAAGTAGAAAACTAAATATTTTTGGGGAATTTTTATCCTAAAGGGAGGAACTAATATTTTTTTTATCTATATATGATGTATTTTTTATTAATAAATTGGTTGGTCAGGGTTTGATAGAAAGGACATTGAGCATTTTACATTTTCATCAAAACGTTTCAGTGAATGATGAAGATCGAAGTCTATTTTTTTAGGGATTCATGTGTTAGTTTTTTTATGGTGATGTTTATCTTCTATTTTTTTCATTATCTTATGTTATTTCCATGCTTAAGTGTCATGTGTTCAATGCTTCGTTAAGTAAGAATTTATTTCAGAATTCACTTTTAAGTGCTCTATTAAAGCTAACTAAACATTTTAGTGTTTTTCATCCATTGTAATATCTAAAATTCATCCTAAACTACATGATTTAGATGTTATCAATTCGACTACTCCTTTGCTCACCTCTCTATAATGAATTTTGACAAAGACCCCATAAGGATTTCCTACCTTGCATCTGTCTAAGGATTCCTCATTTTTCCATCATATCATTGAAAATCATTAGCTCAATATGATTCCATGCCTAATGGATTTTCCATCTTCCTTGCCATCAAACTGTTAAGACCTATTCCTCTCTTATATCAATACATATCCTAAAACCTAAGACAATGAGTCATCTAAGTGTCTGAAGATTCATATAGAGAGAGGCCTCTTTGAAACTAGATGGGTTAAATTATATTTTTAAAGTGGTTTGTGGTTACCTTTGGGATCCTCTCATCAGCCTAGAGGAATTACGAAGTGCTAACACGTGCAACCCTAGAATGGTGCCACATGTCATGCAAATTTTGATGACTAGCAATCCCAAAGATGTCATTTCTACATGGTACATGGTAATCATTTGTACTACCATGCCACCCTATCGATTTATTTGCTGACATCATCAAGATGATCTGTCATGCTGTTATTGGGCCAAATTATTTACTGACATCATCATTGGGATGATGTGTCATGCCAACATGGACGGTATGGGGGTGCACATGTTAATAACGTCCGTGCATGTTAGAGTACCACCCTCTGTTCATTGCAACATTCAACCATTGGATCAACCATATCCACACAAACATATGCAAAGTTCAACATGTTAATATTCATGCATCTTGGGAACCATCCACTATCAATTTCCCAAGAAAATAGGATCTTCCCTGAAATGTGTGTGAACATTAACAAATTTGACGTTTGTGGACTTAGATCACTTGTTTAGGCCTTTTTCCTAACGATGAAATTCAAATAGTCGTAACTTCTTATTTGGGGAGATTTTTTCCAAGTGTGATATACCATTGGAAAGGTGTGAGAGAAGAATATCCAACCATGGAATCCATACACTCATTTCAATATTATAACCTATAAAAAATTAATAGACTTTAGGGAACTTTGACATTATTTGATGAGAGCTTGTCAAGAGATTAGGCTATCATATTTCTTCCATTAATGATACTGATGCTTCATTAGACATCAAATCTTGGCAATACATTGAACTATTATCTTACTTCCTTTGACTCAACAATGAAACTCTTTCTTCCTACTACCCCTTTGACATCAATGACATTTTTTTTCATCAAGGAAAACATTATGTTAAAAAATATCCCCCTTTGTCATTGATGGAAGTACCACTAGATATTGATGGTCATTTACAACAATGGACTAAACTCCCCTTGTCATGTTGCTAGTTACAAAAAATCATCCTGCTTGATCCCACTTTTCTTCCTCAATATCTTCTCTTTGTCCTTCAGTGTTTTCTTTTTCTCTAAAATCCTCTTACCGTTTCAATATTCACTTTATCTCCCCTTTTGACATCAATGGAAAAGGGACATACCGAGGATGACTTCTTAGAAGGTGATTACTTCCCATACTATATAACTATTCTTATATCTTCATGTGGACCTCATCTTCGTGTAAAAGAATTCTTCTCCTTAGAATGTTCTTGCATGTCATGTGAATCTCCTAACATAGGATGGAGGAAAGCCCTATAACCCTCAGTTGAAATATGTGAACCATTCATTCCTGTTATATCTAAGACTCAAATCCTTTGTTCAATAATATAAGCTGCTACTCTTTCTAATCGATGCTACCTGTCATAGCATTCCTCATCTCCTTGATCTCTTCTATCAATAGTTGCTTCCTTGTGAATGATCATCCTGCCTACATATCTTGCTTCAAGATTTATTTCAAACAACTATATTCTTGAATAAGCCTTCATCATTGGATTAGACCTACGAGGTCATATCTAACTTCAATTCTTCTTGTTTCATTCTCCATTCCTTGGAGTCCATTCTCTACATTTCTTCAAATTTATGATTCATGTCATGTGCATCTAGAGCATCCCTGTATCTGATAACACCTTTGTTGAAGAGTATTTTGTCCTTGTCATGCGATTTAGGATGACCTCGTTCTAGGGGTCACTCTAATCTTTCTCATGGATTCAGAACATGTTCTTATTATGATCAATGTTGGGACAATTAAGTCATGTCTACAACCTTCATAATCCTTGTACATTTTACGTTTAATAGAATATTCTTTAAAGATAGAACTTCTTTCATCATGATCTTCATTAGGTAGAGCTTGAAATATTAGAATCATGGTTTCTGCATTGCAGAACATAAGCAATCAACTACTCAAACTAATGCCTTGAACACTTAATACAAGTTCATGATTTTCATTTTCTGGCTCAACTTATTTTCTTATCCAAACCTTGATTTGATTTTATTCTTGCCTGGTAGAAACCATTTTCTTTCCTAGTTTCCTCAAGTAACCTCTTCATGTTGCATTCTTATGCAATGTGTCAAATATCGTGACATTTAAAAAAATATATATTGTACTTAAATAAGGGAGAAAATGACGTACACTTTCTGTTATTGAAGCCATTTGGATCTTGTTTGTCTGCAAACTTTCTTCTAGAGGTCTGATAATGACTTTTATAATCATTCCTATCGTTTGGTGAAATCGGTCTTTTGAATAAGAGCGATCTCCCTAGATTTACAAACCAAATATAGAACAAACATGACAATGCATACTATCTTTCTCTAGTAAAGTTTGAACATGATTTACATGTTTAACGAAATAGGTCTTCACTTAAATCCTCTTCTTGTTTGATTTCCCGCTCCAATTCAATCTATGAAGATTGAAACATGCACTAACAGAGACAAACAAAAGAATCAAAACATAGTATGGATGAATTAGTTCAAACAGATACTAATGACAAGATGAAGGAGCTCAGATATGATGAATGCAAATGATAAGAAAATCATATGAGAAAAACAATATATATTGTATTAACAAATAAGAGGGAGAGATTACAACCCATGCTTTGATGTCATAAGCCTCCACTCAAAAGATCTCTAATCCTTCCTTTGTAGAAAATCCTTCAATTTCAATTGGACAACATAAGGGCATAAGCCAAATAATTCGAAAGGCAACACCTTCCCCTTTGATCTGCACTATATTTATAGAAGAGGAGAAAAGGTTGGAGATCCATTTTGCATGGGATGAGATCCACAAAAATCAGGAATATTTTCCATAATGAGTGGGATTGGATCCATCAATCTTGGGACGAGGTCTAGATAGGTAGGAGCTCGAGTCCATATTGTTGTGATAAGATTCCTCAACAAGGCTTCTAGAATTTACTTTTTATTTTTATGCAAGTAGAAAGGTCGTCGTACCTTTTAATATAGAAACATGTAACAATGCTAGTAGGTTATAATGATTCAACATGTGTTGTTGAAATTTGTTAATGATAAACTTGTTAGAGTTTTTTCATAATGTAATCCACGATTTTTGTAATTCTCATAATGGTTTTTCTTTCTGCGTTGTAGGAAATTGATAAAAATGGTTCATCGAATAGTGAGAGATCCAAATTTGTGGTCAATTGTTTAATGGTGACAAAATGGCATGTAAGTTGTAACACTTGTCATAAACTTTGCAATCCCTAACCTAATGCCCGAAATTTGTACATGAAAAGCAATGACCAAAAAATATAAGTTCATACTTAAATGAAAAGAGTTTCCTTAATAAATTGATCTTGTGAAAATATAGTACCTTGGAAAAATTCAATCTTTTACTGATACATGTTTCTAATTTTACATTATTGTCTCTATATTAATTTTTTTATAATTAATAATAATAATTTAAAATTATCATTTAATTAATTATTTTTAATTTTTTCAATATAAAATCTATTAGAAATGCTCTAATGTGTAATTCATTTATCTTTCACTAAAATTATTTAAGTTTCTGTAAGAAACAATGTACCAAAAATTGACGTAACTTCCACATTTAGGTTCAGGAATCACTGAGCTTTTCATAAGGGTGACCCATCAAAAAGCTTTCCTTGCACATGATTCGAGTTGGATTGAGGTGTCATCATAATTTGCATGCATTATTCTGTCCTGTGTCGTTAAATATAGGAGTACGGAAATTCTTATTTCCAATCCATAGAAAAATAAATACTGCTTAACATGCAAGGCAAATAATTTTAGCCTCTGAGTAACAGTACGCGAATCGAGACAACAACTTAGAGAAAAAACGCTAAAATTATTTATTTGCCTTACATGTTAGACAGCATTTACTTTTCTATAGAGTTGGAAATAGAAATCGCCATAAAAAGACGAACTTGTCATTACAACATATCATATCATATAATTAATTGTTTAACATCGGCAACATCCGTTTGGACAAAGGATCCCCGATACGGATGGTCCATATCCCTTGGATAACCTTCCCTTTCAACTTCGTGATTCTTGTTTGGAAATATTTACACTATGGGCAACCTTGCCTCGTAATTCTTTGTCTCTTATATAATACGAGAGAACAGGAAGTGGGCCGGAGGGATAGAGTGAGTCATTGATTTACAGAGAGATGGTTGGTTATGATCAGCACACATAATTCAAACCCTAGAACCCCATTGAACATGGTACTTAACCCTAAAAATATCGTAGTCATTGCACTATCCAAATGTGCACAGTCAACACTGGGTTTTCAAACGTATACGCAGCAGTTAGTTAGAGTTTGGCAGCACAGTAACGGTTGTTTGTCAACTGTCAAGACACTTGGCAAAGGGTGGATGGAGGTTTTAGGTTCGGGACCGAGGTACGCAGGAAGCATTTTCTGAAGAAGCCCAATATAGTGGTTGCGACTCACGATGTGGCCACATTGTGCGGAAGCAGTGAGCGTGACAAACACAATGAACATCCTGCTGTTAAAAAGAGTGAATTATAATAATTATTATTCAACAATCTAGTCGCTGTCATTATTACTATTATATTATTTCCCAAACAAACCGCCAATTTTTTTCTCAACAATCCTGTCGCTGTCATTATCACTATCGCAATTATTTCACAACCAAATCGCCACATGGTCAAGATGCCTGTAGCAACTCGTGAGAGCAGGAGAGAGATTCGTACTGTGCCGAGTCCCATTTCACATGATATACAGAAATAGAATGAGTACAATAATGCATGGGTTGGTATTGAAAAACCAGACTGCCCGTCATCAAATCTGACAGTTTCAAACTCCTGTAATGTCGTTTATGACATTTTTAAAGAGACAGAGGGAATTGGTGGCTGTGAGAAATTTGTATTTATTTGCCGACCAGATTACCTTCGAGAATGATAAATCCAACATAGTTACGCTTGCCATCATAAATCCGTCCTGATATTGAGAATGATAAATAGAGAATGTGAATAGACTTGTTTGTTTATGTAGGGCAGATCACCCTGCGACATGCAATTTGCCTGTCAAAATCCATACCTCCCTCTCGACATTGAGAACGATAAATAAGGAATGCGAATACACGTGTTTGTTTATCTATACCATGATGGTAAGTTAAATTTGATAACTTTATTAAACGGTACTTCACTATGGATAATTGCAATCAAATTCCATATTATGTACCTTATCTAATCAATTAAATAATTGATGGAAAAAATACTTTTTTAACAGGAAGGTTAGAGTTCGATTCAACTTATGCTACTTATAAATTAGATTAGAAAAAGCAAATTAGATTATATATTTATTTTGGGTAATAAAATACTTTTAGTTATATTTAAAATATATTATATATTCTTAATATAATAAATTAAATACATATTTTATAAATTTAATTTTTAATGGGTTAAATTAATGTTTTTACTTATATAATAATTTATTAAAATTGATTATATTTAAAAATATTTACTTAAAGTTTTAAAACTTAAAATTTTGAATATATTTTTAATAATGAAATATTATTTTGAGTGATTGGTGACTTTCATAGTCAAAGCTCTCTGTGGTCCTTGATAGATAGAGTTACCATCCAAAATATTTTTCAAGAAAGATCCATCAATTGCCCATGGAAATCCAATGCATGTGGCTATGGTGAAGACCGTCCATGATCTACAAAAATATAAATAGTTGATGTTGGTCTTCATGATTAAAAGCTTCAGGTAGAAGAACTGTAACGCTTGTCATAATTTCCATTCAGCAGAAATCTCCCATCTCTTCTAGGTCTCAAATGATTCATAACATTAATAGATACATATATTTATATAAGTTTTGTTTGACTATTGTTGATATGGTTAACTATAGTTAACATAGGTATCATGTCAACATGATTCATAACATTAATAGATACATCTATTTATATAAGTTATGTTTGATTATTGTTGATAGATTAATTATAGTTAACATAGGTATCATATCAACAATAGTCAACGTGACTATTAATATGAACAATATTTACCATGAACGTCATAGTATATCTATATAAGTGACTTACGGTGAACCCTAATGAACTATATTAAACTATATAGAATTTAGTAATTCAATCATTAAAAAAAGAATAATATGAATAAATTTAATAGATGTAGGTTAAGTTTTTTTTGGGGGAGGGGGGTATGTTGAATTAATAAATTATGGTATCTTGTCACAATTTTTTTATAAATTAAAAATGTTCGTGATAAAAATCTTCCACTATACAAACGTCCACAATGACCCCTATCGTTTTTCAAACGTATAGGCAGCAGTTGGTTGGGGTTAGGCAGCACAGTAATGAAAGACGAGTGGATAGCATATAAAATACAACAAAACAAAATGGGTTGGCCCGTATTGTTTGTCAACTCTCAACTCACTCTGCAAAGGGTGGATGGAGGCTTTAGGTTCGGGACCGAGGGTCGCAGGGAAGCATTTCTCGAAGAAGCCCAACACAGTGACTGCGACTCTCACGATGTGGCGAAGCAGTGATCGTGATAAACAGAATGAACATCCTTCTATTAAAAAACTGTGGTAAGTAATACGACAAACTTTTAAATTAATCTTTAATTTTAAAAAAACACATATCAATCCTATAAATCACTTCATATTATACTATAAAATAGACTTATGGACGCAACAATTATTATTCAACTGCTAAGTTGCTATCATCGTTACTATTATAATTATTTCTCAACCCCACATAGCATAAAAAAAAAAAAACTATTTATGTGATGGACAAGTCGCCCTGCGACACGCAAATTGACCGTCAGAATCCTTCAATTGAAGTACTGAGAACCATAAATACATAAATTGAGAACGAGAATGGTACCAGGGTTGGATGATGGTGAGTTAAATTGTTTAACTGTATTAAACGTTGCTTTATTAATCAAATTCCATATTTTTTAAATTTTCTAATCTATGAAATAATTGACGGTAAAATTTGTTGTTTAATAAAAAGGCGTGGGTTGGGTTCTTCTTCTACTAATTAAATCTTGAGTAAAGAAAACCTAAACTTGCAATGCAAGTTACATTTCTAAAATATATATATATTTAAATTATAATTTATTTTTATTATATATTTTTAATATATATAAATTATATATCTATATATATATTATGAATTTACATATAGATTGGTGTGAATTAATATTTTTTTTATCATATATAATGTTTTTTTGTAAGCTCTGTATTGGTGAGGATGGCTATGGCTAAGAATAACATGTTAGTAGGGTGCATCATTGAACCTACTTAATATTTAAGAGTGTATTAATAGCAATCTGATGACTTAACATCTAAGAGTGTCTTAAAACCAACTCGATCACCGTGTATCCAAGACCCTGAGGACTAATCATATATAAATTTAATAGAAATTTGAAAGAATTTTTTGCTGATGTAAAGGTTATTATGAGCTTGAAAACAACTCTAAGATGTCTCATCTCTCACTTTGGAGTAAAAAAAGTTCCTTTTAGAGACACTTCTCATCCCCGTGATTTTATACGGATGTGAAGTTTCAGGTGGTATTGTATCTAAATAATCGTGGAGGAAGATTGAGATGATCCAAAAATAATTTATAACATACAACTTCAAGATTAAAGGTAATACTCACTATTCTATCATCTTGATTGAAACTAGCCTTTCGCCCATTGAAAACATAGCTATGTTTCACTAACTAATGTATGAAAAAAAAAAAAAAACTTTACAACATGGAAACCAAGAGGTTCTCCAAAATTGTTTCTATCTCTAGCCAAAACCCCCACCTCTAGCTCAGGCGACGTTGGCACAAGGATGCACAAACATGGCTCAACTATTGGAGGGTAAGGGAGGAGAACATCTTTGAAAATAGAGATAATATTAAAAATACTACTACTTCCAAATTTAAGGACAAATTGTGGGATGATAAAGAGCTTCAGGGGAAAAGGAAGCTAAGGTGCTATAAGGAGGTGATCAATTCCACACTTGCTAATGAGAATTACCTCTTTGTCTTGACTAGTGCAAAGAAGAAAATCAACATTGCAAAGATAAGAGCTAACTCCCACAAGCTTGAAATGAAATTAGCATTGGTCTATCCCCAAAACACCTTGTGAAGAAAAAATCTGTTAGTTGTGTGACAATAAGAGAATTGAAGATGAATAACACTTTCTCTTAGATTGTCTACTCCTCACTCACATCCATTCTCATTTCCAAAACATCTTCCAGACTTCCAACCTTGTTGTCTTGTTTAGCTAGGAAAACTATAGCGATATTGGAATGCTCCTCTCCCTTTATTTGGTTATAGAAATAATATTTTAAAAAGTCTCAACTAATTCTTTTTCTTAGGGTCCAATAGACCCCATCAATCTTAGTGAATGTTAATCATAGTCATCATCATCATTATATATATATATATTATATATTTATATATAATATATAATATATATAATATATATATAATATATATAGATAGATAGATAGAAATAGATAGATAGATAGATAACCTTTAAAAATGAATATATATTTTATTAGAAAGATTTATATAATATATATTCTTTTGTAATGATATATTACCTTTCTTTAAATATAATATTAAATATTATTTTTTAAGTAAATTTAAACATTTAGATAAACATCCCTCACTATTTTTAATTTTTTTTAAATGTAAGTAATTATTATTTTTAAATAATAAAATAACTAAATCTCTCTATTCCAATATGGATAAGTAATGACAAACTACAGGAAATAAAATAATCTATATATTCTGAGTTTATATATAATATATATAAGAGAAGAAAGGAATGGGAGGGTGAGATAGATCTATAAGTGTGTTTAGCACTATTCATGCTTGTATATAGTGGTTTGAGGAAAGATTTTCATAGTGATTAAGCTTAAGAATATATGTTTATATTTTAATATATTTTTTTTGCTCCTGTAGCAATGGTCAAGGGCCTAAGGCTATTATTTTTCTATTATTGATATGGTAAAGGTCTTGGGACTTAACAATTTGTGTAAAACATTTGGATGACACACATAGATAACTCTTAGGAAAAAGACCTCGTGGTGAGGGTGCATGTCATTCTACTTACGTTTTGTTCATGGTGTTTAGATCTAGGAGGTTTAATTATGACATAAGGATCTTGTTTCCTACCCTGACCATGTTTCAGTGTATGACCATTTTTAATGCTCTACTCATGACACTTGTATCTAAATTGAAGGCATGCAAAGAACCCCTATAAGGGATTGATGTATTAATTTGAAGACTCATTGAAGGGTCTTGTGCTTGATAACTTTCAAAAATATATTGAGGTGATTTTTCCCTTCTTGAATCATGTTTGAAGCCTTGTGACCCATACCTCATGCATAAAAAATCCTAATGGTATCTACATCTAATTTTGAGATCTTAACATAATCTTTCAATTTTATTTCTTTTCTTATGTACCTTATAAAAAAAATTTCTAGACGAGTGAGGCAATTAAAGGTCACATGAAATAAAAGAACTATATTTTTAGACTTATAATATGTTTGTAAATAAAAATTAATAAAAATATGAAATAATATATACTTCCTTACATGTCCATTGGGTCTTGGATAGATGGTGATTCAGTACTCAATTAAGGCACTCCTTGATGTGAAGTCACTAGTTCAATTCCCCACCTTGATTAGGGTGATATGTTGAACATGATGAAGATGTATTCCTCCCATGCTTACAAAAAAAAGGTATTTATTTCCTTACACACACACACACACACACACACACATAGATAGGTAGAGAGAGAGAGAGTTTGCATATTGAAATTTGTAAGTGTGCACAGTTTATGTGGAGCATATTTAGAAATGATGTTGAAAATTGAAATAAGACTAAAGATTTAGAAAAATGGATTTGTTATGCTTATGCAACCCTAACCACCAAGTTAATCAATTTGAAGCTAAAATCAAGGTATCTAATGCATCCAATATATAGAAGAAAATAGATTATCCAACCAACTTTCTTGAATTTATGAGAAGGTGAACATGTTAATAACATGTAAGTGTTAACTACATCACAAGTTAATGACATGCATATATTGTTATAAACATACACGTGTTTGTATTACATAGTCATAGCTATGCAAAATTCCCTCACCTTTACATGTTTTAGAATGAAATCATTAGCATTATAACCTATTTACCTCTCTTGGGTATAATCGAGGACCAAAGGTCCATACCCTTTTTCCAAAGTCACCTAATGGAACCTAGAATACAACTTGGCGGTCAAAGACCTAGTAGAGAGGGCATGTGTTGTGCTTGAGGCGTAATCACAACCCTTGAGGCATAGAAGATTGATTTTCATATATAAGGTCTTTGTTATCACTTTTTACTATGTTTTAGGCCATTATAACCATCATTGCTCTCAAAAATCAAATAACAGTATACATATCCCATATAGAGGCCAAAGATCCCATAGAAAGTTTCTATGTGGTGTTTTAATGTATCTTCCATTACACATTGGCCCAAACAACTTTTTTAAATTCCCAGGGCTCTTATTGTCCTTCCTTGACCATTCTCAAGATGTAAAGGCTCATTAGTGTTACCAAAAGAATTGTAATGTCCCATGGAAAACCAATTACAATTAGATGCTTCCCAATGAATGTGATATTTTGTGGATTTTAGGTGTTTTTCACTATGATTTCAAGTCAGCAACATCATTTAGGGAAGGATATCATTGTTGTCATTTTATGACTTTGGTTAGATCTCTAATCCTATTCTTCTTGCATAAATAACATATTTATGGCACCTACAAAACCCTTTGAACCAATTGATAAACAATGGAGCTCTAATGTGGTGGTTTGAGGACTCCTTGATGCTGGTTGATCTTGAAAAGTAAGGTTTATGACCAGATGATCTTATTCATCTCCCCCAATTATAGTTAGATATTCAAGACCAATACATGATGCATAAGACCTCACAATGACGTCCATATTCAACTTCGATGTCTAGAATCGTTAGAGAGGATTCCTTTTAGTACTTACAAGTGGTGTTCGTGGTTCTTAAGCATAATAAGTTTCAAAAGGTTTAAGTTCATTATTTATCATCTGACAATATTTATGCATTGGTGCATAGTTTTAATGTACAAAACTTGATTATGGTAACTATATCACACTCAATAGGTCACAAACCCTCTATAAGGTTTTGATGTGTTAGTTTTAGTATTTGTTCAAGGCTATTGACCTTGAGAAGATTCAATATTATCCGAAGACAATTTTTTTAATATTTGAATATGGCCAATACTATGACACCATCAATGCTCCCATATGGTGCTTTCAAGACATGTTCATAATTCTTAAGCCAAGAACAAATGTATAGGCCCGAAGGTTGTTGTTCCCCCCCTTGACCACGATTAAGATACTAAGGATATTGTTCCCATACCATGCATATTTTCAAGGCTCTAAGACTTACTAATGTGTGTAAAATGTTTTTATGGAAAAAAATCTAAATCCAAAGCCGAAGACCCCCTAGTGTGGGTGCATGTCACTCTATAGGTTTTTTTCATGGCACTTGAGATTAATAAAGTTAAGTTAGGTACTAAGGACCTTCAATTCCTTAGTGACCATGTTTATCGATGAAGACCCATATTTAATCTACAAAATCTACTCATGACACTGTATCCCATTTAAAGACATGTAAATAATCCCTGAAAAGGACTAATGTGTTGATTTGAAGACTTGTTCAAGCCTCTTAAGCCTGAGAAGGTTCAACAATATAGCAAGGTGCTTTTTTCCTTCCTCAACCATATTCAAAATCTTTATAACCCATCCTTGGTGCATAAGTCCTTATAATAGAATCGATATCCAACATTGATACCAAATGTAACAATATTGGTGAAAATTCCATGTAATAAAAGTTAACAAAGGCAAAAATAATAACCACGGTTGATGGGACACTTGTTCCAAGTTGAATGTTAGGAAAAATATCATAGTGTGGACGTTCATTGGTTTATTATGGCTAAGGAAATTTGAAACGGCAATGGCTAAGGCTTTGGAAAGGAAAAATGACATTTTTGGCACATTTATTTTGTTGAAAATAATACTGAGAGGGGGGGTGAATCAGTATTATCTAGTCCTTTTAACAATTCTTCCTTATTTATACTTTGAATTATTTTTGCATATCAGTACCATAAAATAATGAGCATGAACAAGACAGTCACATCAAAGAACACCAGATATAAGGTGGAAACCCAATGTGGGTGAAAACCACCTGCTGCAATATGTCTCTATCTTCTTTCAAATTAGAAACTCCTTTTACAATGGTCTTGTACTGTGCAGTCCTTTACCAGTACGCAGGCGGCAACCTACAGAGAGCTACAACTCTCTCTCGTTTTCCAGTCTCTCCTGGAAGGCAGCTACAACCCCCTACTTCTTTTCTTTCAAGGACCACTTTTCATAAATTTTCAAACTGGATCCATAAATATCAAATGATCATCAAGTACCAGTAAGTTACCCAGATAACCAGATCCACAATAACAGAAAACTAAACCCAGAACACCTTCTACGGCATTTCCTACGGCGCCTCCTGCGGCGTCTCCTGCGGTGCCTCCTGCGGCATCTCCTGTGGCTCCTCCTGCGGCGCCTCCTGCGGCATCTCCTGCGGCATCTCCTGCAGCGCCTCCTGCGGCGTCTCCTGCAGCGCCTCCTGCGGAGTCTCCTGCAGCGCCTCTGCACTTCCACAGCTGCAGCACTCGAGAGATCACCATTCACAGATTCGCTTTCCACTTCACTTTCATATAGATCGAGCTTTTGAAACAATAACCCAATATTTCAGATCTTAAGATATTCAACCCAAAAGCATACACAAGCCAAATAATCTCCTTTGCTTGGCAAGCTCTTCCTCAAATCATGGACCAATACCACGGGCCAAAACCATAACAAACCAATACCATCAACTCAATACTAGAGATCAACACGTCTGTCGAGATGCCATGGTCCAAAAACCATAGGTTCAAATTCCAAGGACTAACTACCATGGACCAAAGGTAAGTTTTTCCCACATGAAATAAACTTTTCTCTGCATAAAATTCCATGAACTTTTCTCCACATGAAATAAACTTTTATAAACCTTTCTCTGCATAAAATTCCATGAACTGTTCTCCTGCGTACTTCTTAATTCTCATCATATTGAGAGCCATGCCATGGGTGTTGCCATCAAGTACAACATCTGTAACATATAACCATACCAGAAACATAATGGCAACAGAAGTATGATAGGTCGCCACACAGTGCGCAAAGACACTTAAATCCTTGAATGATGCATACAACAGTCACAAATCAAATATTCAGGACATATCGGCCGCATGACTAGGGATGAGTAACATCTTTGTTTTGGGTTCCTATTGGGTAAGGTCCCCCTAGGTCAAATTTTTGTCAACGTTTTGTAAAGAGCCTGCATTTTGAGGAGAGGAATGCACTTCTCATAGTGTTTTAGGAGTCATAGGGGATTTATGGTGGGTCAAAGCCCCTTATTTTGTAAAAGGATGGGATTAATTTGTATGTTTTGAGTTAAGCCCATGGTTTGCAAACCATGGTATTATAAGGCAAACATATATATCAAGGGTTGTCTTAGTAAGTCAAAGGAATGTTATGATGGATATGTTTTGATGTTTTTTGGTCTGTAATCATATATTTCTATGTTAATGTTAAGGGGAAGGATCCTATTGCAATGTGTGCAGAGACCTTGGTAATTCTGCAGCTGTGTGTGCAGGCCCCTGCACTTGTGTGCACAGGGCAGGAAGGATTGTAATTGTGAAAATCTAAAGGTAATAAAGAATACTTTGAAGTCAGATATGTGTACTTACATTTTTTACTTCACTTTATGTGATTATTTTTTACTTTTGTGTTGTGCAATAAAATATAATATTAGAATTCATACATGAATGTTGTTATAGTTAATTTCAATTAAGGTCCATTGATTTATGCACAATAGATAGAGTTTTAGATCTGGGAAGGAGTCTTTCTGTATGAATAGATCAGTTTTGGTATAATATTAAGTGAGATTGCATAACATGGGAATATATTTGTAAGTAAGTTAGACTAAGTCAAGCTCAACACTCCATTTCGTTCTCGACGCGGAAACCTGGTTCAAGCATCCCCTAATATCGCCTCGAGTGAGACTGCGGTCTACATGAGCATATCATTACCAAAAGGGATGGTGATACAGGGTTTTTTTTGTTATTGCAACTAACTCTGAACTTGGGTCTGATCCCCTTGAGCCAATAACCTCAAGGCTACAAGAACCTGACATAACCATCAAATTAGGCTAATGTGCGTAGACATCTTGAGGAGTTTCCACTTCATCAAAATATGGATCATCAAAGACCTATGGCTTAGAAAGATCAATAGTAGGTGAATCAAAATTGTAATAAAAGGAGTGAGTGAAAATGTCACAACAGCCACGATCATAAAACACAAGATGAACAAAATCATCCTCATGGCCTAACGAATCACAATGAGGGGGAAATGAAAAATAAGAATTTTCACCCTCTAAATTTTTGAAAATATAAGATGAGGGATTGGGTGGATCTGAGAAGAAAGATTTTTCCTCTCCACAATCAAAGGAAATAATGACATCCCATGTTTTTTGTGAATGATAAGAAGTGGAAACATCCAGAGATGAATTTTCACAAGAGGGAACATAAATGGCAGAATCGTAGAAGATGTCAAGATAAAGTGGACGAGGTACCAATGGAAGGAGGTCATCCTTCACCACAACTTATTTTTCATACTCCCACACATACTAATCAACAATTATAGCACAGGTTGGTTGTTCAACACAACCTCCATCCAAAACTTGATCCTCTTGAACATCACGTGTGGAATCTAGAATGGATGACCACAACACACCAAAATTTGGAATATCAAAGGAACCAGTGGATGAAGCCACAAAATATAATTCCACATGACACCCTTCATGATTGCTGTCAAAATATGCACAAAAATCCTCAACATGTTCATTAGGAGGAGATGGTGATGGTTCAATGGGTGGATTCACAACTTCTCCCACCTCTTCTTGTGGAGCTAGACTTGTTTTATGAGAAGGGGATGAAGGGTCACTTGGGATAGGAACCTCGTTTGTCTCAGATGTATTGGCTCTAACACCAAGGTATTTTGGGAGAGAGTCAAAAGTTTCTAACTTGTGTCAATTCTCAGAGATGTGAACAAGATATTGAAATCTCCCTTCAAAAAATTACTAGTCAACTTCATCTTTAGGAAATTCAAAATAGTATTAAAGAAAATGATCATAAAAGTGCTCAAGTGATTCGTCAGGTTCTTTTCGCAATTTTATAATTTTTTTATGAACTAATTTATGGTTGTAAAGGACGAAACCACGACATAATTTTCTGATCATGTGATCAAAAGAGTGTATAGAGGCTATAAGCAATGTGTGACACCATTGCTTGATGTGCCCTTTGAACATGAAATCCAACAACCCGTAACCAATGTCATCCAAGGGGACATCATTCCTCTCATAGAAGCCCAAAAAGGAAATTGCATGCTATAATAGGGGTGTTCCATTTTCTCCATTGAATATATATTTTGACAAGTCATCTACAATATCCACTGACACATCGAAATCAACAGCATGAGAAAAACATGTCAGGGTTGTGATTGAGACATAATTCATGAATGATGTGCATAAATTCAAAACAAACTTCAAGGGCTCATCTTATCACCTAGCACTCCTTCTAGTGCTAGAAATTTTTATGGTGTTGGACTCGCCAACATTCAAGGAGATCTCTTCAGTAAGAAGTCCCAACTAGACCTCATACCATTTGGAGTATGAGTCCCACCAGTGGGTGGTAATGCAATGCCTTGACCATGGCAACGTGCAAAGATAAGTATGATGACTTTGGGTGGAAGCAAGTGTGTGACCTTGCAGTGAGTCAAGTGAGATGCATGGGGGTTCTAACACACAGAGGCGAAAAGGAAGTGTTCCCCTTAGAAGTCTGTAATAGTACGCATCTTGAAAGGAACACATGAAAGGAATGACATCACAGACTAAGATGCGAAATATTCCAAAAGTTAAAGTGATGGGTTAATCCAACAACACACATTCAACAAGATTCATACAATTGAATGCAAATTATTTCATAAGCAAATGCATAAGTTAAAAAAAATACATTGCTAAAGCAACTAGAATAGTCCAACTACAATAACGACATATGCATGAAAGTGTGTTGGCTTTGTTATCATTATTATAAGTGAAAGTTCCATCCATACATACACCATTGACAACTAGTAGCCCCAATAGTAGAGAATTACAATCAAGAACACATTCTCCTTCAAAAATGTATACTCGCTCCACACTTTGGAGAAGCCAAGGCTTGTCACAATACTCTCAAGCCTTTTCTAAGCCTAAGCCTAGCCAAATGCATGGCTCCCAAAATCTTGTTCTATGAGTTATGAGGTTCTATTTATAACAAAGGGTGGGCTAACCCTTGACATTCCCCTTTGTGACTCTTTCACTACCCTCATGACTCCTCAACTCCTTTACAAATAACTCTTTACATTATATAGGGATTGTTCACTTTCCACTAATGACACTTGGAATTTCACTTAGAACATGTTTACAAATAATATACATTTTCCACATGTACCCATGTGAAACAAAATAGGCTGGAGACAGCCTAACAAGAAAAAACACTATGACTCTAAAGTTTGGGGAAAGACCAACTCGACAACCTCCACTTGATGCTTCTCAGTCACATATTGATGCCAAGCTTGGTATTGTGCAATCATGTCCCCAAACGGCTTGTTGGTGCCCTTCTAATAGGGAACTCCTGCCTCCATAGCTTTTGGGTATATGGTCTTGGAACCTTTTTCCAACTCATCCTAAAGTATGTACAACATGGTGTTGACCATGACAGAACCACCAATGTACTTCTTCATGTTTTGTGCATTGAGATGGAAGTCATCTCTGGTGGCCTCTTGCCTTAGCCACTCCATGTACATGTCAATCTCTAGATGAACTTGGTTCTTGTGCTTAGCTTCAGTGAGGGAACCGATTAATGGGATCAAGTGGGTTCTTACCATGACATCCAAGTTCTTATACAACTGTGCATATGAATAATGTATGTTGTTGATGAATGGAGCGAGCTTCTAATATTTTTGGATCAACATACAAATCTTTCATTTGTCTAGCTTTGCCTATGGATTCATCATCTTTGGCAAGTAAAGAGGGGCTCCTTTGTACCGCATTGTCTACTCTTGCACATGGGCGATGATAACATGTATGTCCTTGAGAGTTTGAACTAACTTTTTACTCCACTGTTGTAATCCAAGAACATGGACAATGACTTTATGCATGATGAAGAATCTATCAAAGAGCTTCTGCATGGTAGTCTCAAGTGTTTATACTTTAGCAAGTATCACTTTCCTCATCTCTACCATTGCGAAAACTATGCTTTACTCTTTGGATTGTTCTGCCTCTTTCCTAGTTGCGTGCAAATTCTTTTCCATTTGTTCATTCTCGGATAACAGGAACTTAACATTTGATCTTGTGGCTCCTACATAAGCCAAGGTGGCATTGGCAATGCCAACTAGATGCTTTATGACATCTAGCACTATCACCCTTTCCTTCATGAATGCAAGTGACTTGTGATCATCTGGAAAGTGCTTTCTCTATTGAAAAATGGCAACAAGAAATGCTAAAAATAGAAGTGATAAAAACAACACTACTAAAAATAGCAGTTTGGGTATCAGTGCTAAATTAAGCAACAAGGAATGAAAAATGGAAGTGCTAAAAATAGAATTGCTATCTTTAGCAGTTCAAGATGGATTCCTATTTTAGTCAGTCCCTGGACTAGAAACAGTAAGTAAAAATCGAATTTGAACTTAACAACGGTTTGAAAATAAATTAATTAATTCTCCATGAGTTAATTAGTTGAGAAAATTCAAACATGAAGTCTATGTGAGGACATGCAACAATATCCCTATTAATTGAGGAATTTATCCATCAGTTAAATAGATAAGGATGAGTTCTATATTGAGTAGTAATTAGTTGGCTCAGTTAACTGAGTCAAGTCCAGTTATATTTGATTTAAACAGTTTGTTTAAATTAAGTAAGTCTAGTTAGTTAATGCATGCTTGCATATAACTGTTGCACTTCAGATAACTAAAGATTCTCTCATGAATAACTCATGCATGTTAATTCAGACAGAGACCTAGTTGAGATCAAAGAAGGGAAAGTGTACTATCAGTTTCTAGGATATTCCTTGTGAATATTCCTTGCATGCAGAAGGAATATTATTCCTTATGGATTGCGTAGTTGGACCTGAGGTTACAGCAGGTATGATGTGGCCAATTCACACATGTTATGACATTGGACCCCAATCAAAATCGTGCAAGGAAATAGGAGCTTGGAGGACTTGTGTAGCCTATATATTCAGGCTAGCTAGTCCATGAGATTTATTATCAAAGTACAGAGAGAGCAGGATAACTTTTGAGTTGATTCTTTTTGTATGTTGTTGAGGATTTCCACTTGATTGATAATACAAAGAAGGGGTTTTAGGATATTGCTTTCCCCAGATTATATCTTCTGTGTTATGGTTGATTACTTCTCATTCTCAGTTATTTTTTTTCATGCTTGATGTTGCTCATGTTCAATTAAGCTTCCACAAAGTTTATGGTAGATGTAGATCTAGTATTATGCTTTAGTACATTGCATATATTAGTTTTATCTGCAGGTGAAATTTTTACATGACATCAATAAGCTAGCTAATTTGTAGACAAACTTCTACATGGTATCGAAGCACAGGTGATCAAGGAAGAATAGTATACAAGAAGGGAGAAGTTGAAGTTTGTGGTTTCTGAATATTGAATTTAGTTCTTATCACATCTATTTCACCGATGGCATTCTATGGTTTGAGACTCGAATATGCCCTTGATGGTAGTTCAAATTATATAGCCTGGAAGGATTCATGGAGGCAGTATTAGAAGATAATGGCCTTAAGGACTTCATTTATCAAGAAGTCCCGAAGTCGACTGATGCTACTCAACTGGTGGAATGGAGGAAGTGTGTGGCTAGAGCTAGGAGAATCATCATGGAGGGAGTTTGAGATCACATAGTCTCAAGCCTCCATGGGAAGGAGACTCCTTTTTCAATGTGGAAAACATTGAAATATCTTTATCAGAATAGCAGTGACCAGAGGAAGCTGGCACTGAAGGACAAACTTCGAAATATCAAGTGTGAAAAGAATGACACGATCTCTATATATCCGAACAAGCTCACCTCATGCAGGGATGAGCTTGGAAGTGTAGGGATCATGACAATTGATGATGACATGGTGAGTCTTGCACTACTCAATCTTCCTAAGAGTTGGCATAGATAGTAGGACTCGGATAATGGAAGAGAGAAACTACAAGATTGGGAATGACTTTGGTCGAATTTGATGCAGGAGGAGATAAGAAGAAGCACCAGAGATGGTTCTTCATCCATGGACAATGAAGATAATTATGCCTTAGCGAGTAAGGCAAAGAAGGGGAAGGAGAAGGTTTCTCTTTCCAAGACCAGTTCTTCCCATGGTGGGAAGAAGTTTGACAAATTGAAAGTGTGATGCTTTCATTTTCATGAGGTGGGCCATTTTGTTACAAATTGTCGACTGAGGAAATCTAAGAAGGGATCCGGGGAAGGATCTGAAGGCGAGGCACTTGCTTCATGGTTTGATTTGGATTTCACACTCTTCGCATGCATGGTTTCATCCATGGTGGGAATTGGTTCATTTCTTGACAGTGGAGCTTCTTTACACATGACCAACAACAAGAGTTTTTTCAGTACTTTGGAGGAGAAACATATCCAGATACTCATAGTGATGGGTAATGATGAAAGTATATTGTCTCAGGTGTAGGCATGATTATTTTTCAGAGGGAGCATGGAGCTTGCCTTACCTTGACCGATGTCAAGTATGTACTAGGAGTGAAGAGAAACTTGGTGTTGATCGCGATGCTCGAAGACAAAGGCTATGATGTAGTCTTCAGTAAGGGAAAGGTTTTCCTTAGACACATCATCACTAGATAGGTGAAGCAGATCGGTTCACGGGTTAAAAACCTGTATGATCTTGAGGTTCAAGATGCATGCAAATCCTTGAGCAGTAAGGCAACTGATGGAGACTTGGTGGTTGAGAGGGAGGGTATATTACCTCTCAACATGCAACGCCAAAAGAAGTCTTAGATGATTGTGGAGGAGCCACGATTGGTGCAGTAGCTTCAGGAGGTTTTGGAGCAGCCATAATAGGAGAAGTTGAGAGGAGGTCGAGTAGAGACATCTACTCATGCAGATACCTCCAGTAGGGGGAAACTTCGAGCCAGATGGCCAGAGGGATGAGATGCATCCGTACCTCTAGGTAGGAGGTGGGGCAATATAGAGTGATCATCCCAAAGAGGAGGGACAGGATCCTTGAGGTACCCAACCTATTTGATTTTAATTTGCTACAAGAGCCCCAATGAGGAGTAGCAGGACTGACTAATTGGGTAAAGATAGATGTGGATGGAAGGGTAGAGAGAGCTACAATGTAGGAGTCCCAGGGCTGTGTAGAGCTAGTAGGTTGCAATGATGTGAGAGGCACAGAGTGTTGTACCAGTGCAGGATGACATAGAGAGGTGTGCAAAGGTATGAGATGCATGGAGTGTTGCAGCAGCTCAGAGGTCAGAGAGGGAGCACTTGTCAGCAGCAGGTAGAGTTTCAGCATCAAAGTATGTTTTTAGCCCAACAGAGAGGTTAGTGGGGAGTATTTTTGTTTAGAGAGTTGCTAGAGCAACCACACTTGGCAGATGTGGTGCATGCAGCACATTCTAGAGGTATAGGATCGAGTTTGAGAAGAAGCCTTTCTTGTTGAGAGGGAGTGTTGAAAAATGGCAACAAGAAATGCTAAAAATATTACTGCTAAAAATAGCAGTTTGGGTATCAGTGTTGGATTGAGCAACATGGAATGAAAAATTGAAGTGCTAAAAATAGAATTGCTATTTTTAGAAGTTCGGGATGGATTCCTATTTTAGTCAGTCCCTGGACTAGAAATAGGAAGTAAAATTCGAATTTGAACTTAACAACGGTTTGAAAATAAATTAATTAATTCTCCATGAGTTAATTAGTTGAGAAAATTCAAACATGAAGTCTATGTGAGGACATGCAACAATTTCTCTATTAATTGAGGAATTTATCCATCAGTTAAAAAGATAAGGATGAGTTCTATATTGAGTAGTAATTAGTTGGCTCAGTTAACTGAGTCAAGTCCAATTATATCAGATTTAAATAGTCTGTTTAAATTAAGTAAGTTTAGTTAGTTAATGCATGCTTGCATATAACTGTTGCACTTCAGATAACTAAAGATTCTCTCATGAATAACTCATGTATGGCAGTTCAGACAGAGACCCAGTTGAGATCAAAGAAGGGACAATGTACTATCAGTTGCTAGGATATTCCTTGTGAATATTCCTTGCATGCAGAAGGAATATTATTCCTTATGGATTGCGTAGTTGGACCTGAGGTTACAATAGGTATGATGTGGCCAATTCACACATGTTATGACATTGGACCCCAATCAAAATTGCATAAGGAAATAGGAGCTTGGGGGACTTGTGTAGCCTATATATTTAGGCCTAGGTTGTCCATGAGCTTTATCATCAAATTACAGAGAGAGAAGGATATCTTTTGAGTTGATTCTTTTTGTATGTTGTTGAGGATTTCCACTTGATTGATAATACAAAGAAAGGGTTTTAGGCTAGTGCTTTCCCCAAGTTATATCTTCTATGTTATGGTTGATTACTTCTCATTCTCAGTTATATCTATTCATGATTGATGTTGCTCATGTTCAATTAAGCTTCCACAAAGTTTATGGTAGATGTAGATCTAGTATTATGCTTTAGTACATTGCATATATCAGTTTGATCTGCAGGTGAAATTTCTACATAATATCAGTGAGCTAGCCAATTTGTAGAGAAAATTCTACGTTCTCCATGCCTATACAATCTTCTTCTACAACTTGTCAAATGATAGATTGTACAGATCCATCACCGGATCATCATCAAAGAGAATAGCCTCTCCTCTCTTACTCGGGACTTGTTCTGACACTGGAGGTGGTGGAGATTGAGAGGTGATCTCAGGTCCTTTTGGCATGTGGTCAGTGTCTTGATCCTATGGCTCCTAACCGAGCTCCATGTCTATCACTTCGCTCAATTGCTCAATCTCTTGATAATTCTCCTGATCCTGCATATGTTCACCCTTTTCTTTGGTTTCTAGTTGTTCTAAATCCTTAATCTATATGGACGATGTTTGCTTGATCATCCTGCCTTGCCTTTGTTCTTCATCATATTTCTACTCCTCTTACTTCTCTCTCCTTCTTTGTTCTTTCTCTTCCTTTGAATTCTTCTCTATTTCCCACAACTTTTGTTTTGCTTCCTCCAACCTTTCCTTTTCTCTCTTCCTTCACTCTGCTCTCTTTAGTCATTGCTCCCTCTTTGTCTCTGCTGCCAAAGCTTCTTACTCAGTGGTAGGATTGATCTAGATTTAAACAACAACGAAAAAAATTACAGATATAACCATAAATACAAATATGCATTAGAAATAACACTTCATTTCATTAATATCAAATACTGAAATATGCTTACAAATAGAATGGAAATAAGACTAGCTCAGGCGATGACAACTTTTCTCTGAGAAGAGATGTGGCAGCTACATGCCTCTGAATTGCATTACAATGAGGCTCAAGGACCTTTTTATTATTTAAAAATAAGAGAAAACCCTAAATAACCAAAACCCTAACCCAAGGAGATGTAACACCAAGAGTTTATGGGCCTTGTTGGGTTGAGTTGGGCAACCAACTTCCTAGGGTCATGACTAGGTCATATTATCTCTATTTGATGTGCATGATAACCCATTGGAAAGATCCCTCTGAGGACTACAAAGGAAAATATGATTTTAGGTAGAAAATCATTGGTAGTAGATTGCCAAAAAAAAACCGTTTAGGGCCTCAAAATGGCTCCAAAAGTTTAGGACAAGAAAAACTGCTAAAAATAGTAAACAATGCTACAATTAAGGAAACTAAAAAAATGAAAGAAACAATTGTGGGAGTCCAAGTGGAATTGTTGGGTGGCCACCAATATCCACCTAGATCATTCCTCCCCCCTTAGGAACCAGTGGCCCCCACTGTGTTTAGTTCCTCCATGAGATGAGGAAACTTCTACTAAACTTGGTCCCTGGTGAGCCACTTGCGCTAGTGAAGGAGTTGGCCTGCTTTGAGAGCTCAATATAGTTGGATGTTCTGCTGGTGAGTGTTCTTGATCTATGTGTCCATGATCTAATCAGTTGTGGCTCCATGCAATCTGGATTTAACTCTGAAGGTGTGAGTTATTCTGCAATGTCTGATGTGTCCAACAATGGTGGGAAGTATGGTCGAAGGTGGTCCACATTGAACATTAGGTGTAGGACAAGGAATGGAGGAATGTTGAGCTCAAATGCATTGACATCCATAGCCTTGGTAATGGTGTAAGGACCATACCAGAGTGGTTTGAGTCTATGATAGGATCCAGTAAGCCGTTCCTTCTATAAATGCAAGTAGACTTTGTCACCCACCCAAAACTTGTGTGGCACTCGATGTTGATCATGTTACTACTTGTACTTGGCATTTGATTTTTCTAGAATTTCATGGACCTGCTCATGGATATGTTGGATGTGCTCAATGAAGTTTTTTTCCTTATCAGCTTTCGAATAGACATGAGATGAATCTACCCGAGTAGCTACAAATGGTATGGCCACATCAATGGGACATAGTGGCTATAATCCCAAGCCCACTTGAAAAGGGTTGTGACTAGTTGAGCTGTGGAGAGCCCAATTATAGCTATGTTGGACATAGGAAAGGCTCTCATCCCATGTGCATGGATGCTTCGAGTTGTACATGTGAAAAATGTGTACGATCATCAGGTTAACGACCTCTGTCTGGCCATCAATTTGGGGATGGAAAGCTGTGGACTTAGTGAGCTTGGTGTCTGGCATTGACCAGAGACTAGACCAAAATGTACTAAGGAACCTGTGGCCCCGATCTAAGATGATATATTGTGGGATCCCAAAGTATACCCACACTCCTTCAAAGAAGAATTTAGTAGTGGCTTCTGTTGTGATATTCTTCTTGCAGGCTGCCAGAACGACCATCTTCAAGAATCTGTTAATGACCACAAAAACACAATTGATGCCATGCTTAGTAGAAGGAAGGCCCAACATGTAATCCATGGAGATAAATTCCCAAGGTTTACTAGGGATAGGTAGTAGAGTATAGAGGCCTTGCTTCTTGATGGTCGATTTGGCAAAGGCGCAGGCAGTGCAGGATCTGATGTACTTCTCGACATCCCGTCGAAGATTTGGCCAGTAGAAATACTTATGCAGTACTGCCATTGTTTTTTCGATCCTAAAATTTCCAGTGGCCTGAATGTATTGCACTTCCCAAATCATCATGGTTTGCTCGCTTGAAGGAACAAAAAGGTGTCCTAGATGGCATAGTAGGGCATCCTGGAGGTGAAAATATGGAACTTGCTGACCCTCCAAGAGCCTTTGGTATGTGTGGCTGAAATTTGGGTTCCTTTTTTAGAGAAGTGGCAAATCAAAAGTCTTGTGCCCACAAGAGTTGAGCACAGTGGTTAATGCCGTGATACGTGGTCGGCTGAGGTAGTCTGCAAAATTATTGGTGCTACCCTTCTTATGCTTGGTATTCAAATGGAACTACTGCAGGCATGTCGATCACTTTTGATGGAGATCATTCTGCAACTTCCCTTGCATCTGTATAAACTGCAAGGGTTGATGGTGTGTTTGGATGACCGCTTCCTTCCCCAAAATGTAATGCTTCCATTTTTAGAAAGCCTGCACAATGGAATAAATATCTTTGTCATAAGTGGGATACTTCTAGACTGTGTCTGAAAGTGTATCACTGTGATATGTCACTTGATGCCCCTGTTGAGTAAGGACTGCCCCAATAGCATACTTAGAGGCATCTGTCTTGATCTCAAATGGTTGTTGCAAGTCTAGTAAAGTGAGCACTGGTGCAAAGCAGAGGTGATGTTTCAACTCTGCGAATGCCTTTTGTTGACATTCAGACCAAAAAAAAATATTTCGATCCTCCCTTGGTGACTTGACTCAAGGGTCAAGTGATATGAGAGAATCCCAACACGAACCTGTGGTAGAAATTGGCAAGACCCAGAAAGCTACGGAGCTCTATCAGAGTGGTTGGGGCTGGCCAATCCTGAATGACTTGGATATTGGTTGGATCCACATGCACCCATCGTTCATTAATGATGTATCCCAGATACTGAACCTTGGTCATGACAAAAGTGCATTTCTCCAAATTGGCACACAACTTGTGTTTTCGCAGTGTTGGGAGAACCTGCCAGATGTGGTGGAGGTGCTCTTCCCAACTTTGGTTGAAGATTAGGATGTCATCCAAGTATACGACTACAAATGAGTTGGTGAATGGCCGCAAGATGTCATCCATCAGCCTCATAAAGGTTGCAAGAGAATTCGTCAACCCAAAAGGCATAACCAGCCATTCGAAAAGGCCCTCCTTGGCTTTGAAGGCAGTTTTCTACACATCACAAGGCTCGATTGGTACCTGGTGATAGCTGGACTTCAAGTCGATCTTGCTAAAATATTTTCCCCCATTTGGTCCAGAAGGTCATCAATCCATGGGATCAGGTACTTATTCTAGACAGTGATCTTGTTCAGCACCCGGTAGTCAATATAGAGTCTCCAAGTCCCATCCTTCTTCTGTACCAACATGATCAGGCTCCCACAGGGTGATGAACTCAGATGAATGTGACCTTTCTACAATAGCTCCTAAATCTACCTCTTTATTTCATCGTTCTCTAGAACAGAGCACTGATAGATTGGTCCATTGGGTAGTGGTGCACCTGGGGTCAGATTGATGGAGTGCTTGACCTGACAGTTCAGAGGAACCCTTGTGGGGGAGGTGAAGATGTCCTCGTACTCCTCCATGACCTTGTCAATCTGTTGTTTTCGTACGGAGGTACCCTTTCTGGAGGTCATGGTCACCGTCTTCTTCTTTCCCTGAGGGTGTATCATCAGGAAAACAAATTTCCTAGTTTTGGAAATGAGCTTACTGCATTGTTTTGTAGTAACCAAAGAGATGGTGGTAGGCAGTGCTACCTTCGGTATCTTGTACAACTTATTTCCCAAAGTAACAATAACAACATGAAGCCTTGACTCATACACAGCATGTCATTTCCATAAGTATGGTTGCCCTAATAATACATCACAAACATCAAGGGGAGCAACATCACATAATACCTCATATGTCAAGGGCTTGATGTTGTATGGAAGGCGACACTAGCTCACGCGAAGATCCCTTCCTTGGTGAAGCCACCGAATGGTGTATGGTTTTGGATGTGCTATGTTCAGTAAGCACATCTGCTTCATGAACTCTACCAAAATGAGGTTCTTTTGGCTCCCATTGTTGCCAATGAACTATAGCAGGGAACTGTTTACACACATCTCAGAGTGGAAGAAATGCTCCTCCTCCTTTGGATCTTCGGGTTCCTCCTTCTGAATCTTTCTGGTGGAAACGGTGGCAATGGGCTTCGCATTGATAATCTACTTCCCTTTGTCATTCCCCTTGTCAAGTTGTGACTCAGAGTCGTAATATGCATATAATTCTGAAGCCTTTAGCTTAGCCACAAATGACTGCTTTCCTGTGTCCTTCTTTGGCTTCACGACGTTGTTCTTTCCGTGTGGCTTTGGTGGGTTGTCTTGGGCCCCCCACGTTGGCTTTGTCCTTTCTTCTGTGATTTGGGGGCACCTTTTCCGTGCTTAAAATTTGGAGATCCAAAGTCTTGCTTCTTCTGTTTAAAATTTTGCTTGATCTTGATCACATATGAGTATGTCATGCTGAGTGAGGAGATGTCCAAGAATTCCATCTTGTCCTAGATGTACCTATGCAGGTAACCGAGGTACTTGAGAACCAAATGCTTCTCAGAATCCTTGATACCCAACTTTGTGTGAAGGGTATGAAAAACATTGTTAAACTCCGACACATCTTGGTCCCTTCCCTGTCGCAGCATTGTCGACTTTACATATTTATCCTCATAGCTCCTAACAAGGTAGTATTGCTCCTTGATGTCATCCCTGAATGAGTTCCAAGTGGGTGAAGCTGAAAACAATGAGTTTTTACTTTCATCCTTCTACTCACAGTAGGTTTGCCACCAGTCGTTGACATGGGGGGCTTCCTTGGGAACTGCAAAGCTGATCTTTTCGCGACTGGAAAAATCATGAATGGAAAAATATCCTTCTAGAAGATTTAACAATTTATCTACAATGTCTGCATCTATCTGACCCTCAAATATGGGGATGTCAAAGTCAAATTGTACCTTAAAGGGTGTGGTGCTTCTAGAGTAGCTACCGGAAGTAGATGTGTCGCCCCTCGGTAGCCACTGAAGGATTTGGGCAAAGTTGTCCATCATTGCGCTCCTTTGTCACTCGAGGGCTTCCTCAAGCATGATTTTGATAGGATCTCCTACCCCCTCATATTTCTTTTCATCTGCCATGGGAGGCCATCAGGATTTGCGAGGTTTGTCTTGCAAAGGTTCGACTAGTTCAAGCCCTAACTCCTTATATCTTGACCTTGTTGGGGACATGCAACGAAAAACATAGAAATATTAGACTACTTTGATACCACTGATCCAGATTTAAATAGGATCACAAAAAATTATAAATATAACCATAAATACAAAGATGGAGTAGAAATAACACTTCATTTCATTAATATCAAATACTGAAATATGCTTACAAACAGAATGGAAATAAGACTAGCTTGGGCGATGGTAGCTTATCTTTGAGAAGAGATGTGGTGGCTACATGCCTATGAAATGCATTACAATGAGGCTGAAGGGTATTTATATTATTGAAAAATAATATAAAACCCTAAACAACCAAAACCCTAACCTGAGGAGATGTAACACCAAGAGTTTATGGGCAGCGTCGAGGTGAGTTGGACAACCAACTTCCCAAGATCGCAACTTGGTCATATTATCTTTGTTTGACGAGCATGATAACCCATTGGAAAGATCTCTTCGATGAATACAATAAAAAAGATGATTTTAAGTAAAAAATTATTGGCGTAGATTTCCAAAAAAATGTTGTTTAGGACCTCAAAACAGCTCTGAAAGCTTAGGACTCAAAAAACCGCTAAAAATAGTAAACTCTGCTACAATTAGGGAAACTAAAAAAAATAAAGAAAACAATGGTGGGGCTCCAAGTGGAATTGGTGGGTGGCCACCAATATCCACCTAGATCAGGGATATGCTCTCATCTTGTATCTTTTTTCTACCTGTGTGTTCTCGACAATATTCCTCTTACCCTTGTCCTGTGTTGGCTTTCTTTTTATTGTTGATTTTGTTATTGCTTCCTGCACTGTTGTTGCATGTAGAGAAACTTTCCATGTTGTGGCTATAATGACTGGATCATGGAGCTTAGATTAATTTTAAAAATAGCTCCAAGGGTCCTCCTCGTGCCAATGAAATGTCCCGTGGATCCATGGAAGTACACCTTCACATAGTTGTTCTTGCAAATACCATGGGGATCATACAGATTAAAGTATTTGGTGTCGAACTCTAGCTTTACTATTTCCTTCACTTCGACATCTGCATCCTTCAAGCTCCTAATCTCATACAATACAATTTACAAAGGAAGAGCAGGACATGGTGCCTTCTTCCTCCTATGTAGCTCTACTAATAACCCTGTGTATATGTGATATGAGACCTCTTGCATGACCAACTTGTCAATGGCATACCTTAGTAGAACATGTGGAGGATTCTCTCTACCAAACGTCCTAATGAAGGTTCCACCGAGTGAGGCATACCAATCTACAATGTCAAGTATTACCTCTATTGCCTCTTATGACATTCAAGGTGGATCCTCTCAAAGATTAACTTATACAACGGGATGATAAATGTTGACAACAGTCTGTTTCGGTGTCCATGTCAAGCTCATTTTAGGAAACTGTTATTGGGCACAGATTGCATCAAGTAAATATATAGACATGTAGAATCTTGTTTTCTCATCCTTGGATGGATTTTGGAAATTATTCACATGGAATTTCAATTAAAGAGCCAACAAATTTGACCAGTTGAATGGCCTTCCATCATTCAGCAACTAGTCCAAAACAACCACCCAACCTTTAGGAATGGTCTCCATGCTCTCTTGACTGTACAATCAGCATGCAAAGATGATCAAGAACTCGTAGGAATTCCTGAGGGACTTTATCTTGTAAACATGATTAGGTTTCATTTTGAACTTTGATGGCTCTTTCACCCAGTGCTTGATAATATCTCTGGTGTTCACAAAAATATGGGTGGCATATAAAAGTGTGTCCATTTCATTCACCGCTAAGGTAAATTATACATTTGCTGATAGTTTCATGCCTTGAATGTGGCAAGATCTACTACGTTGGCTCTTATCAATGTCATAGCCTTTTGATCTGTGTGTGAGACAATCCAGTGGATGATATCCACACATGGGATGGTGGAGTACCTACATGAAACCCTATATAAGCCTGATTGTTGGATACTGATATAAACCTTTCGACCCTCTAAGTCTTCCTTGAAGTCCTTGGAAAATGTATCCTTGAGTAGCTTCCATGCCAACTTCATGCCCTTCTCAATGAATAGATAAGTGTCTGCATAAACTAGCAAGTTCACTGACACCTTCTCAACTGCTTCCTCAGTACTTCTCTCGACAGTATCCTTTGATGCAGCTCTATTAGAGGCCATGTTAAGTGTTACTACTAGATAGTTTCTCAACAACTGTTGTACCTAGAGATAGAGAGGACACTCATAGCATGAAAATGTTAGCTTGAAACCAAAGTAACTTCAAGAACAAACCAAGAACCAAACCGGGCTAATGCTGGGAGGGATTTCGCAATCCTGGTTCACAAAGGTGACTAACTACCTGGTGGAACTACACATTACATAGTCCCAACAGTTAGTGGGGAGGCCTTTCTCATTGGAACTGCACAATGTGTAGTTTAGTCTAGGCATAGGCGAGGAGAGACTGTGCATTGCGCAGTCTTAGTAGCCAAGGCTTGGGGCTGGCTCCTGGAACTGCACAGTGCACAGTTGGAGCCATGCCTAGGCAATATCTGCATAATTCCAAATGCCAAGGTCAAGGCCTTGAGCTCATGAAATGCTCATTCCATGCCAGGAAAACAAGATCCGAGCCAAGGATGCCTAGGTCTACCTAAGGGGAGTGCGGAATCGGATAGATTTGAAGGGTAGTGTGATGTTGAATGAATATATAAGTAAATGATGATGCAAGCAAGTGAAAAAGGTTTAGGAATCAATCAAACTAAAGGAAAACAAAACATGTTGAGAGAGTTGCTGAAATAACGACCATTAGTGAAAAAACTAGGTAATGCATGCGACACTTGGGAAAGGCAATGTAAAACTTATAAAAAGCACTTCTACAAGATAAAAAATGTTACAAAACTAGCATTCGGTCAACAAAATGAGTGTAACACCACTCTCACAAGCTAAACAAATAAAAGCGATAAAAAAAGTGGCAAACTATTGGAAAAGAAATACTTAACCAGAAAAGCAACGACGATCACACCAAAGGTTCCTTGATCTCCACGGGAATGCTAGAGCTCCAATATCGAATGTGAAAATGAGCTCTGGCAGTGTCTATTAAATATATTTGGTTGATTTAGGGTTTAAGATGTTAAGGCCAAAAATCAAGTAAAAAGTGACACTTGGCGGCAGTTTCCAAAATAATTCAAGTGCCTCCTTCAGAATACTAAAAATAGATCTCTATTTTCTAGGGATTCTTTTTCACTTCTTCTTTTTTTCTTTTTTCGGGAAAAATATACTACGCATTTCCCAGAGAGATTACGCAATTCTAGGAAGGACTGGGCAACTCACTAGCTCATGCACTGAGAAGCTTCTGAGGAAGAAGCTTCTGCGTAATTTATGTGTTGAGTGGCTCTGGGATGCCTCTCATGCTATGTTCAATTTTTAGCTGAAGGTTTACTGTCAACTAGCTCTAACAAATTTTGGAGCTGAAGGCTCACTATCAGCTTGGACTGCACAATTCCCGAGAGCAAGGCTGGTTTCCCTCAAGGATTGCACAATTAACTAAGGCATGCCTCAAACTGAGTGAAAACCAAGTCAAGAGATCATCTTATGGGTTAGATATTAAACCATGTAAGAACACACAAGCCATAATGCAAATAATGAAGCTCAACCAAAGCACAAGTACCTGGGTCAATGCGCGATGAGCTGATGTCATTTAGGAGGGAGACTCCAAATCGAAGCATAGTCCAAATTTTAGAGGGTTGTTGTAGCCACTATAACAGTACCTAAGGAGGCCTCCAGAGCTAATATTTTATCAAATCTTCATGGTATTAAGCTTTTTACCTACCATAATTGTTGTTTAATCTTCTAGTTTTATTTCTGAAGTTATTCATTATTATTTGATTCTTGTATCGTGAGTATCATCATGTCTTTTTTCAAATGATGAATTATGTTTTGCATCCTTGCCACATATCCAACTTCCTAATCTATTATAATTATTTTCCATCTACAAGCCTCTATTTCCGCCTCCCAATATCTAGCATAACATGAGGTAGTAGGTGTGCTAGTAGTAGCCTTCCTATAGTTGATGACATGATAACCTTCCAAGGATCTTGCTGTATTCCCTATTTCTCATCCTTAGGAAAATATTTCTTCTTAGATAAAATTAGGGGGTTCTATAAGGGGTTCCTCAAGACTTGTTGTCTCTTCTAAATGAATCATAACAGGAGAATAATCTTTTTTTTCTACGAGCTAGTTTAATTCTATGTCTATTTTTTCTAAGAATATGAGGTTCAATTTTGAGCCCTTGTGACTTTTGTTACGGTTTAGATGTTGTTATCATTTTAGTCGATGTTTTTTTGATGTCCATCTCAATCCCCTCCATCTTTATCATGTTTTTCATTGCCTTCTATTTAAAGGATCCAATACTACTTGATTTCTCTTTCCCTTTTTCCATGATTACAAGGCTTTGATATTTTAAGGGTTCTTGAATTTCTAAGAACGCTTGTTATCACAAAAAATTGATCATCTAGCCATAATTTACTATATGGGTCGAAGTACACCATGTAGGGCCAATTTTACCAGAGTAAAATTTCTTTCATTGTGAGAAATTACTTAATAAACCACCTTCGTTAAGTAATTTATAATTAAACCCATGAAGAATATTTAAGTAAATCACTATTTATTTAATTATATTCTAGGAATAACTAATTAAACCATTGTTTAATTAATATTCCTTGTCGAATTTGACCCAGTTATGAGAAATAAATAGATAAATCATTAATTATCTTATTTTTTCTCTAGGAATAATTAATTAATCACTACCTAATTATTATTCCTTGTCAAGTTTGACTAAATCCCTCGGGAATAATTAAATAAATCATTATTTGTTTATTATTCCTTAACCATATTTCTTGAGATGATAAATAAAGCATTTATTTATTTACTATTTCTAAATAAAAGTTTAAATACTTTTTCCCTCTAACCAAATATAATAAAATATTCCAAATGGTTATTTATAGAATGGGATTAATAACATTTTATTATTGCTCATTCTTCGAGGATAACCTAATACTTTGTTATAAATAGAAGGGTTTTCCATTCATCGTTCACTTTTGATTATTTTCATTGTTGCACTCAATGTTGTAGCTCTAATTATTATCATTTTCGCACGCCAGTCTTATTTTTCTTTTGAGTTCCCATTGAGCTCAAACATTTTATTTGTTGGGTTTTATACATTATAGAGGAGAGAGACACTATAAACGCTGAAGAAATTTGAGGATAGCCAAGAACCCATCCCATAGAGGGGGACTGATAACATTATTTGTTCCCTTCACAAGTGTTGTTTAATAAAATATATTCTTTATATCTCTGGTTTCCATTAAATTATTGGAGTTACTTATGCTTATTTTACTATTCCATTTTGTTGTTTAACTATGATTGTGGCATAGACCAGGGCTTTGGCAGGTTTTGTTTGTATCATTTGCTATAGACCTACAATTTTTAGCATCCATTTATATTGTTCAAACTATTTGTCATCCATAGTCTACAGTGTTTTCTTTTCGTACACCTTCAAGGAGAAAACACAATAACAATGCCTACTTATTTGTGTGCACAAAACCCATCCATGGAACCTAATATTTTAGAATATCCAAAGAATTACAAACAATTATATTGATAAGCCCATCAAGGATTCATGCTTTCTTATCTTGCTTTAGCTACTCATCTCCTGCAACAAATGCAATAGGAAATAGGGGATACTTAAGGCCTTTGCTAGCTAAAGGTAGGACAAGTTCCTAATATGATACAAGAGTTTAGATTTGTGTGCATAAAACATGCTAAATATTCCTTCACAATAGAAATAATTCAATGTGTGATAGGCTACCACATTCCATAGTGACAGTAGGCCCTCTCTTTTCACTCCATTCTTGTCTTCAATGCACTCTTCATGGTCCAAGAAGAATTTATTTTTCAAAATAATGGCTTCTTCCCTTTATTTTCTATCCCACGGGAACCCTCTTAATATCAAAATTATCCTACTAATCATCTCATCATTAATAAAAATTTATAACCCCTTCACTGAAGATACATACTCCTGTTCACTGTAATTTTGGAAACTCAAAGCAAACTCTAGATCAATGTCATCACCATAGCCCATTATCTTCTCAAATTTTTCTAACCAATGACTTCTTCAAAGAGCTTCACCACCTCATGGTTTTCATAGACACTAGTGGAATTTGTAGGATCTCTTTGGTTTAATCCTATCACAATTGCTACCAAAACAACTAGGGAAGTTATCTAACAGAACAGATTTTTCTTCCTTTTCTAAAAGTTTCAAGTTGTAAATTATTTATTGTATTTTATTTTTTATGCCAAATAACCTTGAGAAACTCAATCCATTAAGTGTCACTATACCAAGTAAACATTACTACAACAATGGTTTCAAATAGAAAATTTCACAATAAATAGCTACAAATTTATATAGAAATTATTTGACAGATATGTCTACTAATGATTTTCATAACCACCAAAGATTAAAAATATATATATGAAATATGCATTTTGGAAGAGGAAATTGAACCAAGATCCCCTTGAGCACTATATTCTCCTTTTTTAATGCTTTTAATGTTTTATGTAGTTTCCTATAGGACTATGTTCCTATATCATGTTGGAAAATTGTGTTTAAGTTGTAGTAGACTTCAATGGATTTGATGAGGGAAGATTCATTTACATGCATGATGTGGTCAAAGAAAATTTGATGGGTCAGTTCAAGCTTGAGTTTTTGCATAGATTTGCAATAATATATTTTAATCTTCTCACATCATTGGTAACCATAACACTTCACTTGGTTTTCGCTCAACACACTTCACTTAATCTCCACTTAGATTTTTTTAGTCACTATAATCTAGTGATTCATGTCGCTTGATCACGACTACAGTATTGTTACTAATTAAGAGGACCCCTTGGGTCATAATGTGTCCACTTCTTCTTTTTTAGTGTGAGTGGTACATATTGTTGCAGCTACAACACCCTCCAAAATTTCACTACATTCAAATTTTGGAGCCTACTTCAACGTCATATCTAGTTTCACCTTGATCATCAAGTTTTCTTTTAGTTTATTATATATGTTTCAAGTGTTATTTATTTTTCTCATGTGTTGTTGCATTTATTAGAATATCTCTAGTTCATTTCATGGTCATAACACCTTTGTTGTTGTAAAATGACAATTTTTTGTCGCAATTACACACTTCATCTATTGTAATTGGGGAATGTTTTTAAAGTGGCATTTTGATGTCTACTTATCATCGTTCAAGATTGTTTAAATTTTATTGATGCGTTGGTATGTGTCACACATGTTTTTATGTCCAAACTCATCGTGTTTTCCCCTTGTCACATCTTCTAGACAAACAAATTACAGTTTCAAAATGAACCCATTGAGGCAAGAAGTGCATGAAAACACACTTAAGCCTCAATTGGGAACCCTATATTGTTTGGAAGTGTGCCATGCACCCTCCAAGGGTGCATAGCACAGTCCTCAGGCATCATTCCCCTTCCTTGTTCTAAATTGTGCCCTTTGAGAAACCTAGTCTTCCTTTGAGCACACTCTTTCGACCCAAAGGAATGCACCCTCCTTGAGAACATGAGTGTATCTCAAAGGCCTTAAGCTACACCCTTCATCCTTCCATAGTTCTCCATGTGCCCTCTTGACACTTTGAGTGCATGAGTGCACTCCAAAGGCACGAAGCCTCCCCATTCATCATTCAAACATGCGCCATGCACCCTCCTGTTTCTTCTTGAGTGCATGAGCGCACCCCGAAGCCTTATATCATCTCCCTTCAACCTTTATATCTGTGCCATGAACCCTCATTGTCTCCCTTGAGCACATAGTGCACTTGGGAAGCTTGAAGCCTTCTCCTTCTTCCTTCAAACTTGTGGCATGCACCCTACCCTGATTGCCTCTTTCTCATGAGTGCATATCGAAGCCATGAAGCATTTTCCATTTAGCCTTTTAAGGTGTGCCCTTGCACCCATAAGCTCTCCTTGACCCTTCCAAGCACAATGATAAAGCATGAGTAGAAAATTTGCATAAAGCATTTTAGAATAAGAGATTTGCAGGCTGATGGTTACTTGTCATGGGTGATTGCAACTATAGATATTTCAAGAACATTGTGGCAAGCATGCATAAAGAAGGTCGAGAAAAGAAGGAAAAAAAAGGAAGCATTAAAAGAACTGGAACACATTGAAGTCTTGATGATTGAAGTACCCATAAATCTCCAAAACATAAAAGACCCTTTGGAGGGTGAAGACATCAACAATCTAAATTTGCATCCAGAATGAAGACACAAGTGGTAACCATGTCACCAGTGAAGAAAGTGTTGATTTGTTTTAGCTTGGGAGGTACTCCAAGCCTTAAAGGATCAAGGGTTTGGAGGAAGGAGCTCCACAAATGGCCTTGTGTGCTTAAAACCCAAGCTTGGGGTTTTTCACCCATCATGATTTGGGCCAAAACCATGAGCACATTTTGACATGTGATGGATGAGTATGATAGCTCTCATCGAGATTAATTCGACACAACAAATATGATCTGATTATGAGTTTTAGAAATGGAGTGGTGAATTTTTGAAGTTAATATATGTGGTTGTGGACTAATTAGACTTTTTGACACCACATTTAGCCCTCACGTTTTTGTATAAATATGAGGTGAGTGAGGATGATTTCAACACATCCAAAAGGTGAAACAAAGGCAACGAAAAAGGAGTGGATTAGCTCATTCAAGGAGAAAGAGACCTCTATTCTTGGGTCGCATGTAGAAGGGTATCTCAATAAAGAGGGGAGGTTGCGTAGGAACCTTCTTGTGATTGTTGAGGGACTTTTTTATGCTTGCAGGAAAGTCGAGTATGAGGAGGAGTGATGCAGCTCTGTGTTGAGGACATTTGTGGGTGGATAATCCTTAGAAGAGGTAGCCGCAACCTTGAGAACACTACTGTGGGTAGGCCATAGCCCTTACCAGCCTATAACATCAGCGCATAGGGTAGGTTAAGGGTTGGTCTATGCCTAGAATAGCAACAAATGAGGTGAGGTGTCCTCCAAGGGAAGGCCCACAGTAAATGAAGGGAAGTAACAATTGTTTAAGGGTTGTTTGGGTGATGTTATAAGGGTTGTTGTAACGTGAAATATCCCTAACTAGAAATAGTGAATGACAAAATTGACATAATAGACTTGGAGTGAAGTTTTCCTTGTGTTAGATCCATGTTTTGGATTAGTTTGGACGGGAGTTATATTGCAGTCTGTGGGAGTCATGTGTTGGGGTTTTCCTTGGGTTTTAAGAACCCCAACTATGATCATATCTTGCAGTGGAGTAATAAGTGTCCTAAGATCATATCTTGTAGTTGAGTAATAAATCGGTTAGCAACCATGTGGAGGGGTTTCAATTGTATTGGATACCCTAAATAGGAGAAAATGCTCCAGCAAGGATTGGTCACTTGTGGTCTATTGGAAGGAAGTGTGAGAGTGGACCAAGTGTGGATGTGGATTGGGAATTTATGGTATGTTGGAGGACAGTGTGATAGTGCCCATGTTGGAGCCCAGTGTGAAACACTTTAATGGATAGAAGTAGTTTCTAGAGTGGCAGTTGTTGAGCTCAAGGGCCTGATCAAACAGGTGTAGTTTGTGGAGACCTATACTTCTATGTGGAGAAGGACTTCTATAGTAGATAATGGGTAATCCTCCTAACCCGTGTTCATTATAAAATATGGACATATTGTAGTGATAGGTGGAAGCCCTCTGTGCCCTATGTTGGTATTCATTGGAGAACCATAGGAAGGAACTAGTGGATTGAAGTCCCTATGTAGATGAGGAGAAGTAGTGGAAAGATTGAGAGTTGTTCACAAAAGAATTTGTGAACAACTTGACAAGAGTTTCGATATGTTGATGCGTTGATGGATGAACGATCAACTAGTGAGAAGATTGGATAGCCGAGGTTTAGTGGCTAGATAGACTTGGATCATTGATATAGGCAGTGTTGTATATCGAGAGCCAAAGGACCGAACAGGTACAGGGTATGACTAAGAGGAGATGAGAGAGCATGTGACAGCCAGATGGTTAGAGTAACGTGTTTAGGGCATATTGGTTGTTGATGAATTGAGATCAAGCCCCAGTTTTGTATCTTGTACTAGTGTATGTATTAGGGTCATTATCTCTAGTACATGAGCCCTAAATTGGTGTATTATATGTTCATTAATATAACGAATTGGGTTATTGTACAAAATTGTAAAAAATTGTCTATATTCTATGCACGTGTGATTTACTGTTGTTTATATTTCATTGTGCAAAGTATTTCTGTTGAGATTCTTGGTTTGGTAGTGTTAGAGATTCTAAGATTCTTACTTAGACCTAAGATCATGGAAATTCAACATGGTATTAGAGCATATATGAGCTACTTTGAGGGACAATGAATCAGAGTGTTCACAACAAAGAAACTTAGAGAGAGTCACAGCTATCTAGAGCATGGAGCACATGGTTCATCTGAAGACATCGAGATGTGGTGTTGACTGGCTTGGTAGCGAGATTGGCTGGGAGTCCTGGTGGATCGGTGGTTTTCCTGGTGAACAACAGTTTGTTGTAGGGCAGATTGATGATCATGGACTCCCATTGATTTTTCATCGATGGTTGGGATAGCTCGAGGATTTCTTTGGCTTGGATGAGATCAGGTTGATAGAGATAGCTTCATGTAATGGGTTATAGATTAGCAAGCTAGAGTCTTCATCAAATCATGATATTGCATATTCGAGAATGGAGGGATTTTCATGAGTGGTATTTGATCCAGGAGGATGAGTGCTTGCAAGACTGAGTCAGTGGATATCGTTTAAGCTCAAAGGGATCATCCCCATGGAGGTTTGGGATCTTAAATTTTAGATGTGATGAGGCAGAGGCACTACCGAGATTATCAGGTTCATTCTAATGGGTATGTTGTAGTGATGGATGCCAGATGGGCTAGTGTCACTAGAGATGATGATGGTTACTTCCTATTCATGGAAGTACCTCCCTCACTAAGAGGGAGTGTTTTTTTGTACCTTGGAAGGTACTCCAAGCCTTGAGGATCGAGAGTTTGGAGGAAGGAGCTCCACACTCAAGCTAGGGGTTTTGCACCCATCATGCTTTGGGCCAAAAACATGAGCATGTTTTGACATGTGATGGATGGAGATGATAGATCTCATCGAGATGAATTCAATGCAACAAATATCATCTAATTCTGAGTTGTATAAATTGATTTATGAATTTTTGAATTTAATATATGTGGTTGTGGATTAATTTGGGAGAAAAGAGCAGGTCAACTTATGTCCAAATTAGACTTGTTAACACCACATATAGCCCTCATGTTTGTGTATAAATATGAGGTGAGTGAGGATCATTTAAACACATCCAAAAGGTGCAATGAAGGCAACGAAGAAGGAGTGGATTAGCTCATTCAAGGAGAAAGAGACCTATGATTTTGGGTTGTAGGTAAAAGGGTATCCGATGGGCCTCTAAAGTAGACATAAATTAAGGCCCGTGTATCTAAATTAAACATAAATTAATGCCCATCTAACTATTATTCATCACATTAAAACTCTCTTTTTCCGTTAGATAATGTATTTTTAAATTTAATATGTTCATTAGGAAAGATTATGAATAATTTCATATATGTGCCAAATATTATTTATTTTTCTGGAATATTGAGAGAATATTGGGCATATTATAGAGATTTGGACAAGGAGATAATATAGGGACCTACTCCCTAACACAGCATGATCAATATTAAATAATAAATCAACAAGATATTCAAGAATTATGGCTATTGTGAAAACATTGAGCATATTATGGAGATTTGGGCAAGGAGATAATCTAGGGACCTACTCCCTACTATAGGATGATCAATATTAAATAATAAATCAACAAGATATTCAAGAATTATGGCACATTTTGTGGATCTCCAGCGATTGAGAGAAATCTAGGAATGTGTTCCTCGCCATTTAATGCAAATTCCTAGTATTGGGAATGAGATCCACTAATGAATGGATTTTGGTGGGGAATGTTGGTTTAGGGGGTCCTAACCCAGTTTCAACGTTAAGTTAACCAAGCAAATCTTGGGGCTATTGGCCCTTTCGACATCAATCCACGAAGTGTAGACTGAAGTCTCACCCGAAGCAGTATGGGTGAAAGCTAGAACCAAGTTTCTGCACTCAGAGATGGTTATGATGTCTTTTTGTACCACTTTTTCTTCCTTCACACAGATCAATAAGCCCTTGAGGCTTATCGATGTAAGTTCCTCCTACCATCCTCTAGACCTTCACGAAGGTCTATGACTGTCTTTCGCGGACCTTAAACAGGTGAATCAACCATTTATGCCTCTGTAATTATTCCTAAGTCTGTTATTATCTAGATCGGTTTAAGTGTCTGATATCTTTAGCACGCATTAAGGTATTATTCGCATAAACATATCTTATTACTTGCATTCATACAATAATGTAGAACATATAGATTCATGCATCAATACATCATTAAAACATAAACCTAATAGTCATCATCTCATAATCACATTCATTCATAACAGAAGTAAATAGATCAAACACATGTATTTCCAGAGTAATCGTCTTTATTAATGCTTCATATATTCTTACAGACTCCAACTACCCTACATACTCAGCTATAGGGATCCACGCACTGAGCTATGGAATTCTACCCTAGGCCTTTGCACACACAACTGCAGAGCCTCTCTTCTACTCTAAGACCTTTCGCTCTTTCTGCAAATGACCCATTGCATTCATCATCATCAACACTACTACTTTAGAGTCTTCTAAGACTCTCCTTTTTATACAATCCCATGGTCCGTGAACCATGGGTATATCTTCTAAAGCTAACACAACTTACATAAATAGAAGGGTAAAACCATTTCTAACACTTCATGTATACACACTCTATGACCACAAATTGTGGAGACGTTACACTTTACATACAAAAAATTGAGCTTTCTGCCCCAAAACTCAGGATTTTAGCCCCAAAATTAACCCCAACAAGGCCCCAACAAGAATATGGTGACACAACCTGAGTCACTCTCTTGGTGTGGATATCTTACTGCAAAGACCTCCCAACTCCACTTGCACCACTATAACTTTAGTTGTACGCTGCGCAACTGCCTGCTTGGCCTGCTCCGCTAGCTACTCTGTTGTTGGTCTTGCACTATTTTCTTGGATCTTCTGTTGTGTATTCTGCACACTAGCTAACTTCTCCCCAATGGTGGTGGAGAGCACATAGACCTCATCCAGCTAAGGCCCCAACCTAGCCTTGAGGACTACCTCTTTTAGCTACGCAACTTCCACCTGCTCTTTTAGTTGCTTTGCCTCCTACAGATTTTCTAATCTCTGCGTGATAGCGACAGTGCACGCCATCACTTTGACTTCATCGTACTGCTACTACAATACCCTTGCCTTAGTATTTAACCTTTGCAAGTTTGGATATTCCTGCAAACTTGTGAGGACCTCCATCGATTGCTCAAAGAGCATAGTGCATTATGCCACTACGACATCTACTAAAATGACTGCATCCTTGATAGCTACCTTGCACTATTTTGTGACCTTTGGTGGAGTTGAAGGTTGTGCCCTCAAATCGAGATCTGTAATCTTTAGGTTCAACTCAAACTGAACCTCGACCATCTCGGTCCTAGCATCGCGCACACCAACAACAAACTTCTGAATCTCCAATGGCACCTCTTCTAAGATGTGCAGTTCCGAAACGGTCTTGTAGGCTTCTGCTACCACTATTGCGGTTCGCTCATTCTTCTCCTAGACTTTCTTCCAAGTGTATATCACTTTTGTTTTCTCAATGAACATATATTCATTTTTACCTTCTTCTCATTGATCACGCTTAGGACGTGCTGCTCTCGGGCCCTAAGTTATGCAATCACACTTGCTTTCAATGTGTGAAGGACTTCACTTGGGAGCATGGCCAAGTTCAAACCAATATTCTTTAGAGCACTTACCGTAGCCTTATCAGCTTCCACCTCTGCTCTCAAAAATCCATTCGACAGCATGACAACCTGGGGATCCAAAGAGTGAACCAACTCCGTTGCTTCCAACTCCACTGCTTTAGTTGTTCCTGGTGCTAAGTTGTTCAACACCTCTCTACTCTGCCCTACACTGGCATGCAATCTAGTTTGGATCTACAACTCACTCACACCCATGTGTATGGTGACTAAATCTTTCTTCTACTACTGCTCAAACTACTCTAACAGTTCCGTTGTCGTATCCCTGACCTTATCCCCAATGTCATCTAAGTCACCTTTTATCAAGGTGAACGAGTTGATGGATGACTTAGTGGCCTTGGTCTTTTTCCACATCCTTCTCTTCATGTTCCTTGTTATGCTTCACCCAGAAGGGAGTTCTTTCTAGGTCTCCACCACCCTGTCCTTATTTCTCTTCTTCTTTTGTCTATGGAGAAGGGGATTTCTAGCTCCTGTTAGAGCCATGCTCTTCCTGCTCTGCTTGTTCCTTGGCAGCACGCTCTGCTTCTACTTGTGCCTTCTCCTCAGTCTCCTTATTTCTCTTTTCAGCCAACTACTGAATCTTCGACTGGGCCTCTTCCTTCTTCTTCTTTCTCACAGACTTACTAGACACGGTGGACAAGTTGGATGCATTGCGTCAATCTTCTGGCCAAAGATTGATGACCACTGCAATGGAATCATCTATCACTAGGTATGGTAAATCATACCACTTCTAATTCAGGTCCTTTCATGCCCAGATGCATATACAGTGGAAGTTCGCTTTGAAATCCACGTATCCCAAAAACTTCTTAAAGATAGCTGGTGACAATCATGGCTTGTGGTTGATGGCTACTCAGATGATTGACTCCATTAGTACCCAAAATACTTTAATCTCCCAGACCTAGTGAGTGTCCTTCGTGGCACGTAGTGAAGAAAACTTCGTTGCTTCTGGCAGATCGTTCACGATAGGAGGAAATTGGTTGTCCTCCAGTAGTTCCCATGCGACAAACACAATTGACAATAACAACCAAGAGTAGTGGAACATTTTGTTGTGGGCATGTGCCTCGCTGCAGTTCACAAGGAACTCGCTACACAGGTAGCGCGCCCAATTGAATTGTACTCCCTTTGCTCATTGGGCTGCTAATGAAACCACTAGTGCCAATACCTCATCTGTGCAACACTTCCTCATCATCTTACAAGCTAAGATCTCGGTGGTCACCTTCACTGCAGGGTCCATAATACTCAAATTGAATATCCACACGACTTCTTGACAAGTTTAAACTTGTCCGTCATCCTTTCGGTGAGGTTGCACTCACCCCTCTTTCCACCAAATGCCTTGGCCGGATTTAGCCTTGAATGGGGTAGTAGGGTGATCCTATGGGTCAACATATTAGTTATATGGATTGACTCTCCCAACCACAAGCACCCGTTGTGTACTACGCACAACAACTGTTTAATAACTATGAAATTTATGGGAGCATGATGGTAATGTGGTACCCATAGCAGATTCAGCAATCCTGCCTTTTACACCCCATGAATCCACTTCACCGACTCTAGGGCGGTGACACCTGAGTCCTTGTAGGATACTCTCTGCATGAAATTATCAGTAGCTAGGTGGGGGAACCTCTTAGGGTCCTCCAAGTCCCAATCCTCTAATTTCAGATGTGGGATGTGGACCAAGAGTGGACCTTAAAATTTTATGTTTTCTGGCAGTAGGGGTGTGTTAAGGAGAAACTTTCCCTCATTAGGGTCTTTCTAGACCTTTAACTTTCTTGATGCAGAGGGATGTATTATGGCATATTTGAGCTAGGTTCTTCCCCCTCAATATTAATGTCCTCTATGCCCATATCAGTTTACTATGCACCATTATCGACCTCTAGGTTTACCACCTTACCTTTATCCTACGCGGTGGGCTTCTCTTTTATTTGATGCTTTCTTGGCGACTCATGCATCGGCTATGTCGCCTTTTATTTATCCTTCTTCACCTTGTAAGCCTCTCCTGTCGACATAGGCTTCAGCCTAAACTACCTCGATGATTTTGGCATTGTTGCGGGCACCTCCATACTGACGACCTCAGCGGCAGCTCCCTCAGTGGCCATAGCACCTTCCGTGCTTGCAGATTATATGAGTACAAACATGAGGCTATTAAGGAGCTCCTAGGCTTCCTTAGGTAACTTGTCAAACACTGAACATGCCACTAAATCCTTAAAAAGTGCAAGATTCATGCACAACCGATAGCACGACACATAAGCTCTCAAAATGCAAAGTGTTTTTCATTGCGTGGCCATCTATAATTTATAGGAAAATTTGAATTCAAATCCAACCATTCCCCCCAAAATCTACTCATAAATATTAGATTAGCGGCATATTTTCAAAATTTTTGCTCTTAAATTCAGCTTTCAATGCCGCTCCCCTGCCCCTCTTAACCATTTTCTCACTGTCAAGTCATGAACAATGATAGTAATAGTCACTTTTTGGTTGCCCTGCGCAGTCTCTCCTTTTATAGCACAACTCCCTTTGTGCTTCTACTGATGTTGTGACATTCTTCCATCCCGTGCAGTCCCCCAGTCACGTAGCTCTATAACCCAGACAATGTAGTTTATAGTCCCGCACCTCGTTTCATCTGCCTAGAGCGCTAAGACTGTGCTACTATCATATAGTTATCTGTCCAGATCCCTGGTGTATGGCTTCAATTGGCTGCCATTTTCCTTGCAAGGAAATGGATATCTATTCAATTTCACAAGCTGAACTACTCCACCATCAGTAATCTCTTTGATGACATATGGCCCCAGCCAATAAATCTGAAATTTTCCTAGAAATTTATCAAACTTGTTGTCATATAATAAAATCAAATCATTTACCTTGAAGGTGCACAGTTTGATGTGTCGATAAAGCCATGCCTTTTTGTGCTTCTTCTAAACTTGCTAATGGAAGCTAGCAAAAAAATTGTCTTCTTCAAGCTCTGTCAGCTATGCAAGTCTCTCTTCTAGGGCTCCACAATATGCCATTCCTGTGAACACCTCTATGCATAGACTAGGCACAATGTACTCCATCAACATCACAACTTGTACACCATAGATCAACATGAAAGGTGTCTCTCTAGTCAGCTTCTTACAAGTAGTTCTGTAAGCCTATAGCACCGTGGGTACGTGCACATCCCAATCATTACTTTGTGCATTACAAAATTTTTTCATCATGTTCTCCAATAAATTATTAAACCCTTCAACCATCACATTAGCATGTGGGTGATATGGCGTGCTCTTTTGATGATAAACTTGGAATTCCTCTGTTAGCACACTGGTCGTTTCATTAAGGAAATGTGTACCGCAATCGCTCATCAAACTATTCGTGCAACCAAACCTAGTTACCACATATTCAAATAGGAACTTTGTTGTTGTTGCCCTTGTACAATCCTTTACAAGTTGTGCCTCTGCCCATCTGGTCAAATACTCAGTCACAGTGATGATATACCATGCACCCATTTTTTTTCTTGGAGGCTGAAACGGTCCTACAAAATCAATTTCCCATTTTACGAATGGTTGCAATGATGCTTTCAGATTCAGAGGAAACTCATCCCTCCACGATTGCCTACCCATCCTCTGACATGCATCGCATGCCTTATAATAAGCTTTGGAATCCTTATGTAGTGTCAGCCACCATAACCTAGCGCGTAAAATATTTTGTATTGTTTCTTTGCCTGCATAATGGCCTCCCGCAACCCTCCATGAGCTTCAACTAGGATTTTGCTTCACTCAAACTCATGCACATAATGTTGCAATATCTCATCCACACCCATCTTATACAAGTGGCCTGCAATAAGAGATAAATCTACTGTGCGCACCACCAATTCCTTCTATTGTTGGCTAGTGTACCATTCTTGAACTATTCCAGTAGTCATAAAGTGTATGATGTATGCAAAATGATTATCTGCTATGTGCACCACAAAGAGTTGTGCATCAGGTATTCCTTCCTTCAAATTAGTGGACTTCTCACCTGTTTCAATGCACGATAGATGATCCGATCCTACATTCAATCACCCTGGCTTCATAATGATTTTGAAATCATATTCTTGAAACAACAGTAGCCATCTGCATGTTTTCCCCTCCAACACAGGCTTGTTGACTAGGTACTTTAATGTAGAATTGTCTATATACATCTTAAGGTGTCTGCCTAGCAAATAGTGTCTGAACATTTGGAGCACGTACACCATAGGAAAACCTTCATGCTCTATCGGCGAATAAGTCTTCTCAGCCTTAGACAACTTCCTACTTGCAAATGCTATAGGGTGATCTAATTCTCCTTCACTAATACTACTCCCAGTGCAATACATGATACATCCACATGCACATGAAATTCCTTCTTCCAATCTGGGAAGACTAGGATTAGTGTGGTGACCGTCTTTTCTTTCAACAAATCCAAGATTCATTGATATTCTTCATTCCAATAGAATGTATCATCCTTCTTCAACAGGTTTTCCATCAGTGCAATAATATGGGCATAACTCTTGATGAACTTTTAGTAATAACTAGTATGCCCCAGCATTTCACGTAGCTATTTGACACTTCTTGGTGCCTCCAAATTAATTATGACCATGATCTTAGCATGGTCCACCATTAATCCTTGTTTGCATACCACATGACCCAGAAATATTCTGAAAGGAACACCAAAAAAACATTTCTTCAAATTTATTGCGATATGATACCTCCGACATGTATCCAACATCAAGTGTAGACTAGCTACATGGCACTTCACCAGCTCAAACACCGTCTAATCGTCAAAGTATACCTCTAAGAAATTGTGAGTGAAGTCCATGAATGGTGCAATGACTATGGGCGAAACGATCGTTGGCACATTCTTCATTACAAAAGGCATTACAGTATACTGAAAGCATCCCCATTCAGTCATGAAGGTCATCTTACTCCTATCTTTTAGCGCGATCTTGATCTGATCATACCCCAAGAACCTATTAGTGAACAAATATTCTTCCTGCCCTCGTACATTATCCAACACTTCATCGGTGAAAGGATTCATTTAGATTCCTGAGATCTACGTATATCCTTATTTCATCCTTTTTCTTCTTTTCTTGAATTACCATAGGACTTACACAGTGAGACTCCTCCACTAGTTCAATGATTCCTTCCACTAATATTTTTTCCAATTCTAAGCAGACCCTTTCTTTGTACTTAGCATTAAGGTGATATGGCCTCTACTTCACAGGCTTGGCATCTGGTTTCAATGGTATCATCATCACCCCTAAATCGCCTATAATCCCTTTCAGGTCTGAAAATTTTGTAGGGAAAAAATCATGATATTCAAGAGCAACTCAGCAACCTTATCCATCATAGTATCGTCCCAGTAGTCCCCTATCTTTGCAAAATTTTGCTCTACCTCTGTCCCAATGCTCACTTGTCACGTTTTCATTGGCGCATTGGCATCAGGATTATCTATCTGTGGCCCCCCCACTACGTGGTGACCTTCTATTTCCAAGATATTAATGTTCCTCAGATCGTCATCTTCCTCTTTAGTGGTCACATTGTAGCACTCCAGCACATGGCGCAACTGGGTGGTCCAATCTGGTTGAATTAAATCCAAGAGATCCTGCGGTGTTCTGAAGATCGCTACTTTGACCTCCTGTAATGCTTCATCAATGCACTCAAATCCATCTTCAAAGCTGAATGTCATTCCCTGTCTCAAAATATCTTATTCGTCCATGCCATGGTGGAGCTTTGTCACCAAGTACCAATTCGTAGGTATTACATCCAAGGTGTGATGAAACAAATGCACCCACTCCAGTTGCAGTTCTTCTCCATAAGCTTCAGTCCATTTAGCTAAGTGATCATGCAGATCACTCCTTCCATCGTATTTCTCTGTTAATCATACCTTTGGGTAACCAAACCACACCCTCATCATTCTTCTATGTTTGCACCATCCATCGAAGTTGTCTTTATGTGTACCCCACCATCTTGCAGGCATAGCGCACAACACCAAGTCCAAGGATTAGAAGAGATGCTTCTCTGGCACTTCCCTTCAAATGCATCAATAAATTTATCAACTTCAGTTAAACCATCATAATAAGGTAGAATTCTTACCTCCGATGATACACAACATAGTGATTTGGTCATCATGTTACATCGTAGCATGGACACTTCATGCAATCTATTCTGCCATTGTTTCAATTCCTCATATGCATCTGATGTGTAGGAGATTTTGTAGTCCCATGCAATATGTCCATCTACTGTCAGATTCACCTAATCTTGATCTCGCACCATTATCTTATAAATATGGTCTAAATCATCGTCACTTTTGTAATCACAAACGAGTTCAGTGTAGCATAGTCCTTCTACAAGGTCCAACAGTACTACAACGCAGAGTGATTTTCTTGCAATTGACATCATTCACTTCTTTAAATTGATCACCTCATTCATGTCGATAGCCCAGTCGATCCCAAGGAGTGCAGGGTTTGGATTGTTGTCATCACAATCTCTATCACTTTAAAATTGGCCATCACACTCATGCCTTCAATATTGACTGTCAGTCCCTGTAATCTTCCCATGGGGATAATCTTTTGTTGATTCACCATCCTCAATTGAATAGGAGATCACTACAGCTTAGGTCTCCCCATTCTCTCCCATGTCTTTTTAGGCAAAACATTAATGTCAGATCATAGATCCAAAATAACTTGATCCATTTCATATTCCCCTACTTGCGCAGTGAGCTTCATCTCATGCCCTATTCTTGACTTATGCATACCAATTTTCCTGACCACGCATGGTCCCGCAGGAGTATTACCAGCACATTTATTGATTAACTCTTGTAATCCATTTACGACCTTGGTATCTCATATAAGCTGCATACAGGTCTCTAAAAATGTAGTGAGCATGGATGGGTCTATTTCTTCAGACTGTTATCCTGACTTCCTGAGGTAGAGGCCTCAGAAAAGCTTTTTTTTGCATCCGTAAAATTTTCCTTTGCGCACTCCAAATAAAAGCCAACCTCCTTCTTTGGAGCTTTACAGACCCATTCACTCTCTTCAGGTCATTCCACTTCGCAGCACAATATTCACATTGGGGTCCTCTTTTCGGGGTTCATCCCTCATCATCTACAGGTTCTGCGTAGGCTGCTAAGGTTGCCTCCCCTTTTCCTACATATTAGCTATTAGTACAAGGTAGTCTTCTATCGTGTGGTCAAAATAAGTGTAGTATCTTCATAATATGTGCGTCAGGTTTGTGCATTCTCACGTGTAATGTCTTGGACCTCCACAATTGTAGCAAATAACTTACCTCTCGCAGGTCCTCCAACACCTAGGCCTCGTCTATGCCCTTGATATCCTCCTTGTGGCCCCCCAATGCCTTGATCCATAGGCCGAGCCTCTATTTGCACTTGATATGCAGGTGTTCTCTCCATCATTCACTCATAACTATGAAAATTACGCTCATTGTGGCCCACTGATTGGTAGAAGTTCCAGAAGAGTTGTTGCGGTGTCCGTACAAGTTTCTGCAACAAGTGGCAATTATTATTCGCATGTTTTTCAGGTACTTGATAGATAGCACACCGCGGCATGGGCCCTGCACTTGGCCTTGCTTGAGCTTCTGACCTTAGAGGCATTGAACCTCCTCCTGCAACATAATTCACAAAGATAGGGAAATGATTTTTATCATGCCCTTGACTCTTACATTTCAAACACCAAACCTCCTCGTGCACCTTTGACCGAGCCACTCTATCCTTCTTCAGACTTTGGAATTCTAGGAAAAGGTTCTTCAACTCCACGTGAATCTGCTGAACTCCTAAAGAATAATCTTGAATTTATTTCTCATGCTATCTCATCACAATCTCTAGGGCCTCCACCTGGGTCCCAATATTTTGCTGTGATAAAGCAACCCTGAGATGAGGCAAGAGTGAAGTTACAAACAATTCGCAGTGTTTCCCATCCATAAGCTTGATGTTAGCTTCATGGATCTTTCACTTCAATCTCTGATCCAAATCCCAGGGTGTCTCGCTAGGCTTCATTGTGATCTCCTTGAATCCAATGGTCGATTTCACTTTAGACTTGGGCCTACTGAATTCCTTATTCAACGTGGTCTGAATGTCTGCCAATGCAGCCATCTGGTTATCAGTGTAGTATTTAATGTACCATGTTAGTGCACATTCTTGTAAAGTAGTGACCAACGTAGCTTTCTTCATTTGATCATCTATAATTCCCTAGGCTTCCCACACAGCCTTCGTGATGAACCAAAACTCGTCTGGGTCCTCATTTCCCAAGCCCTTGAAAATGGGAAATTTTACTGAATTCACCATATTGAATGGTAGTGGAGGTGGTGGCAGTGTGGGCGAAGGTGTATGTGGTGGAGGTGAAGATGGAGGTGGTGTGGGTAGATGTGGTATTCACAGGAACCCTCGTCTTATTAACTAGACTTTTCTCTGTGGAGAAGCTTGTGTTGCTTCTTTGTCGTCACTCAGAGGAGGCTCAATAAGTAGGCTATATTCAGGCCCTATTCTTTTTCTATCCATGAATAAATTTCCACTTCGTGTAGCTCCAAACATCAAGGTAATTGCAGAACCTGATTTTCACACAAGAGCATTTTAATCCAAGCGTTCAAAGACCTTAAGTACTTACCTCTCGGTCCTTTGAAGAAGTGTCGCTCTGCTTCATTGTAGCTAGGGGTAGATGATTTTGCAACATTGAATACGATAGTAGAATTGATGCAAAGCCAAGACATTGGCGAGTTGTGGCATAGGTGGTTGGGCCATTTGCATCATGGGGCTTTGAAGATAATCTAGCAGATATCTACAGGACTTCCCAAAGGTAAAGTTGAGCAAGTGGACACATGAAAAGGTTGTACCTTTGGAAAGTACACCAAGTCTTCCTTTCATGAATGAGATAGTCGAGTAGAGGGTATCTTAGAGGGAGTTCATACTAATGTGTGTGGACCATTCTCGACAGCATCCACCGTGAAGAAAAGGTATTATGTGATTTTCATTGATGATTTTTCTCATAAATGCTAGATTTATTTCATGCAGAAGAAGCACCAAACCTTCTCAAAGTTTTGTGAGTTCAAAGCTTTGGTCGAGAAAGAGTTAGGGAATAAGATCAAGGCCTTGAGAAGTGACAACGGTGTCTCTCAATAGTTTAAGGACTTCTGTGCTGCGGAAGGAATTAAATGAGAGTTGATGGCACCTCATAACCCACAGCAGAATGGGGTGGCCGAGAGGAAGAACAAAACTATTGTAGGGGAAACACAGGCGATGTTGCATGAACAAGGCCTACCACTTCACTTGTGGGCTGAGGCATGCAACACAACGGTCTATTTACAGAATAGAAGCCCGCATCGCATACTTGGGATGAAGACACCAGAGGAAGATTTCTTCAGCAAGAGACCAGATGTGGGTCACTTCAGGATCTTTAGCTCATCAGTATATTACCGTGGGACAAAGGATGCACAAAAGAATCTTGAGCTGAGAGCAGAGTTGGGGATACTTGTGTGGTACACTGATACACCTCACAATAATCGGGTGTACTTGCCTAACAATCAAAGGACAATGGTTCGTAGAGATCTCAAGTTCAGAAGGCCATGCGAGTTTCCCTTGAGAGGGAGCTCCATCTACAGGCTATGGAGGAACTGTTGGTTCCTAAGAAGGAGGAGCCTCAGACTCATGTGGAGTAGCCACATGCAAAGCTTCTAGGAGTGGAGACATCCAATCAAGTAGAGTCTTCCAAATATGGATGGAATTGCACAAGAGAAGCTGACAGCTTATTGCAGGATGCGAGAGAGAATGTGGGAGCACCATCTTCTCAGCACCGATAGAGGAGGTCACCTGAGAGGTACATTGGATACATGGCCCTTGCTGGGGAATGTGTTGAGAGTGAGCCATATTCCTTTGAGGAAGTAGTGCAACAGCTAAGTTGGGTTGATGCTATGGTGGAGGAGTATGACCCCATAGTTCGTAATAGTGTTTGGGGCGTGGTTCCGAGATTGGAGAACAAGTTAGTTGTGAGTTCCCATTGGCTTTACAGGGTAAATCAAGTTGCAGATGATGGGAGGATCATGTTGCTACAGTATATCTCGACAGAGGAACAAGATGCTGACATTTTGACAAAGGCACTGTCAAAGTGTAAATTCGAGTTCCATAGAGACAGGATCGGGGTGGCAGATAATCCCTTTCTTGTTGAGAGGGAGTGTTGAAATGTGGAAATAAGAATATTCCAATTTAATTTGTCCTTGAATTAAATTGTGAATTAAAATTGAATTTAGTCTTAATAGCTACATGGAAATATTAATTAAGTTATTTTGACTTAATTAGTTGGAGAAATTCAAGTTAGAAGTATTTTTTAAGTCATGGAAGAGTTATCCCTTAAATTAAGGAGACAAGCCTTAAATAAAGGAGATAAGATTGAGTTATTTTTGAGTTGTAATTAGTTAACTCAGTTTACTGAGTTAAGTCTAGTTAAATTAGTTCCAAAATTTTTGAGGAACTAATAGAGAGTTAACAGTCACTTGATGCATGCATGCACTCAACCCGTGTACTCCAGTTAACTGAAGATTCCCTCATCAGAAACTCGTGCATGTCTATTCTGAGAAAGACCTAGTTGGGATTAAATACAAGGATAGTGTACTATCAATTGCATGTGTTTCCTTATAAATAAAAATCATGCATGTAGAAGGAATCAATTCCTTGAGGATTGCGTATTTCTGATAGTGTGTGAGAGAGTGTTACACTTGGTAACAGGTGAATCATCCACAAGGAACAATGCAAGGAACTAGGAGCTTGGAGGGCAAAGAGGAAGGCTAGAGAGAAGCCTAGATTTCCTGTGAGCATCTGTGAGGATTGTACTGAGAGCTGGTTAGCTGTGAGAGCTAAGGCTTTGCACAATTCCTATGTATTTCCACCATGTATGATAATACAAATAGTGGGGTTTTTAGTTGAGGCTTTCCGCAAAGTATTTTCATGTGTATTGTGCATCGATTATTCTTCTTATGGTTATATTGTTCAACTCAATATTTAAGCTTCAGCAAATTGATAGTAGAAGTAGGTTATAGTATTTTGCTTTGATTTATATTGCATTATCGGGTTAATCTATAGTCATATTTTCTACAACTACACCACGTGATCAAATGGGGGGAGAGGGGCTGGGTTGGTGTTGGACAATTTTTTTGTTTTTATGATTGAATGAAAACACTAATGCAATGAACTTTTCTATTTTTGAAATGAAATATGCCTAATGAAAATATTTTTTTTTCAAAATTTAAAAATAAATGAATTAACTAGGGAATAAAAAAATGCATACTTTGACACCTCCCCAGCAACGCCGCCAAAAAGTGATGAACCTCGGTATTGGGAGACAGATATGGAGGAAAAGGGTTAGAATGGTATTAATGGTATGGAGGTCAAGTAGAGGTCTAATCCTAGCTTTAGTGATGATTTTTCTAAATTCAGGCTCAAAACACACTGCTACACCATTTCCTACAAGAAATAGGATGTTACAAATTTACTACTGGAAGTTATAATTCATTGAATGACCAAGAAAATCAAATCCAAATTGTATGGGATGATATTTTTTATTGACTAGGATGTCTAAGGTCTCTATAACAAGTGGAATCACTCAAAAGTACCTCGTTAACCCATGCTAAAAAATAGTAGAAAATTACTAGTCTAAAATCTAGAAATTTGAGAACTAGTGAGCTAGTAGATATATAAAATGCCTAACCTAATCAAGTGAAAATGAAATAGGGTAATTATTGTTGTAAACGATAATGTTTTTGTGATCTAATTCAAGTTGAACCAACTTGATTGAAGCTCGTTATCATGCTCTAAAAAATAGCAGAAATTTATTGTTCTTTGCCACAAAGGAGTTTTAGAAATCTAGATTTGGGAATAAGAAAACTAATCCAAGTAGCTCAATGATTACAATGGCATTCAAAATATTTTATAAGGATTAAATGATTATTTTGATATTGCAAAAGGACTTACATCAACCTTTTAACCCAATCCTACGAAAAGAAATCATTAATACTAAATGCAGAAATTGAAAGAAATAAGAACAAGAGATGCATGTCAATAAGAAGTGAAAAGAAGAAATGAAAATGATACAAAAGGGCTTTGAGGCTCTTTGGATGGCCAAGCCCAAGGAAAGTCAGATACCTATGGAGAATACCAAGACTTATAATATGAACATGGCACCAATCTTCATTATTTTCATCAATACAATTACATATTTGCATGAAATTACAATGGAGCTGCAAGAATATGAGTTCTGTCCACAAGAAGACTAATAAAAATCTACCCCTAGAGGCAAATTCGACTTGGTACTTATACAAAATGATTAGGAATCATTCCCCATGAAAGGAGGAATATTTCCCTATTGGAAAAGAGTCCCTTATGGTCAATTTTTGGGCTAAAAGCCCAAGTTTTGGGGTAGAAAGCCCAATTTTTTGTATGTAAAGTGTAAAGTCTCCGAAATTTGTGGTCATAGAGTGCGTAGATGTAAGTGTCATAAAGGGTTTTACCATTCTTTTTATGTAAGTTGTGTTGGCTTTAGAAGATCTACCCATGGTCCGCGGACCATGGGATTATATAAAAAGGAGAGTCTTAGAAGACTCTAAAGTAGTAGTATTGATGATGATGAATGTAATGAGTCATTAGTAGAAAGAGCTAAGGGTCTTAGAGTAGAAGAGAGGCTATGTAGCTCTATGCGCAGAGGCCTAGGGTAGAAGTCCATAGCTGAGTGTGCATGGTAGTTTGAGTCTGTAAGAAGGCCTGAAGCATTAATAAAGAAGATTACTCTGGAAATACCTATGTTTGATCTATTTACTTTTGTTATGAATGAATGTGATTATGATATGATGAATACTCGGTTTATGATTTAATGTTGTATTGATGCCCAAATCTCTATGTTTTACATTGTTTGATGAATGCAAGTAAGAAGATCTATTTATCCAAAGAATATCGTAATGCATGCTAAAGATATCAGACACTTAATCCGATATGGATAATAACAGACTTAGGAATAATTATAGAGGCACGTAAATGGTTGATTTGCCTATTTAAGGCCCGCGAAAGACAATCGTAGACCTTTGTGAAGGTCTAGAGGCTAGTAAGAGGAGCTTATATAGATAATCCTCAAGGGCTTATCAATCTATGTGAAGGTAGAAAAAGGGGTATAAAAAGACATCATAACCATCTGTAGGTGCAGAAACGTGGTTCTCGCATCCCCCCATATTGCTTCAGGTGAGACTTCAGTCTACGCTCCATGGATTGATGCCAAAATGGCCAGTAGTGTAGGCATTTTCTTGGGTAACTTAACGCTGAACATGGGTCATGACCCCCTAAGCCAACAAATGGTTCGATTTCCGAGAATGAGATCTACATTAAGAGATGTGTCATGTCGCATCACTCGAATCCAACTAAGAAGGAAATTGAAGATTGGTTGGATAGGAAGATCCACGAAATAGCGGTGTAAGAAAATAGGAACACGCAATTGATGAAAGCACTGTGGTTGGATAGCTATATGTACACAGAGATACACAAAATTTTCTTCTGTTCCTTCCCAGTCAAATTATACGAGTGGATCACTAAATTGGCATACAACCAAGGAAGGTGAAGGCTTGACAGTCTGATAGTGTGGACCCCAGAGTTAGTGCGGAGATTGGAAGCCTCGCACGTGTTGTTGATCACTAGCTTGACCGTATCATAGGAGGATTTGTGATAGATTTCATAATTGATACTTCAGTTTATAGAGATTCTTCACTTGAACCCCTATCCTCTTGGTCTAATCCATGGCTATGTGTCTTAGGAACACATTTCCTTTACTGAATACAACATCATAGCCTTTTTCCTCCAACATTGCAACTGATACCAAGTTCTTCTTCAATCCAAACACATACATCACATCTGTCAAGGTGATAGGAGGTCCATGCTCCCTCTAAAAAGCAATCATGTCGACTCCTGAAACACTATACCTTCTGTCGTCACCCATCTCTATGCACATATTGAGGTCTTTCTCCTCCAAGCTATTGAATAAACTTTTATCACCAGTCATGTGGAATGAGGCTCCACTTTCAAGATACCAGACACAAACCATCATTGGTGACACCATGCATGTGATGAGGGTAAAGTCCATTTCGAACTGAGAGACTAATGCCTCACCTTCCGATCCTTTTGAGGATCCCTTCTTGGACTTCTTCGATGGGCAAGTAGTCACATATTGTCCTATCTCATGACAATTAAAGCATATCAGGTTAGACTTGTCAACCATCTTCCCTCCACGAGAAGAATTTGATTTTGAATGGGAATACTTCCCCTTCCCTTTCCTTTCCTTACTCGCTAAGGCCAGATTTTCTTCATCATCATTCTTGGATGAAGAACCATCTCGTGTGCTCCTCCTGATCTCCTCCTACATCAGATTCAACCACTGTCATTCCCAATTTGGCAGTTTCTTCCTTCCATTCATAGATCCCTGGTAGCTATTCCAACTCTTAGGAAGGCCAAGGAGAGCAAGGCTCACCATATCATCATCGACAATAGTTATTCCCACACTACCAAGCTCATCTTTGTAGGTGGTGAGGTTGTTCAGATATGTGGAAATAGTATCACCCTTCTCCATATTGATTCTTTGAAGCTTATTCTTAAGCGCCAATTTCCTCTGGTCGCTACTGTTCTGGTAGAGGTCCTTCAATTTCTTCCACATTGAAAATGGAGTATCCTTCCCATGGAGACTCGAGACAATATGGTCTCAAACTCCCTCAAGGATGATCTATCTCCCCTTTGCCACACACTTCTTCCACTCAGCCAACTCTTGTGCATTAGTTGAAGCTGGTTTTGGGATTTCTCGATCAATGAAATACTTCAAGCCATTGTCTTCTAATAAAACCTCCATTCTATCTTTCCATGCTATGTAATTCGAGCTACCTTCCAAGGCATACTCAAGTCTCAAGCCATAGAACGACATTGGCTAACTTTGAAGCATGATATGAATTTTATTTGCACCTACAACCCCAAACTTCAAACTTCAAATTCTCCTCTGTATACTGTTCATAGCTCTGATAAGCTTAGCTCTAATACCATGTAGAAAATTTGTTTTAGGTTAACTCGATAATGCAATATAAATCAAAGAAAAATACTATAACCTACTTCTACTATCAATTTGTGGAAGCTTAAAGATTGAGCTGAACAATATAATTAGAAGAAGAAGAATTGATGCAAAATACACATGAGAATACTTTGGGGAAAGCCTTGGCTAAAAACCCACTATCTGTATTATCATACAAGGTGGAAATACATAGGAATTGTACAAATCTTTAGCTCTCACAACTAGCCAGCTCTCAGTACAATCCTCACAAATTCTCACAAGCAATCTAGGCTTCTCTCCAACCTTCCTCTATGCCCTCCAAGCTCCTACTTCCTTGCGTTGTTCCTTGCGGACGATTCCCCTATTACCAAGTGTAACACTCTCTCACACACTGTCAGAACTGCGCAATCCACAACGAAATTGATTCCTTCTACACGCATGAGTTTTCTTTATAAGAAAACACATGCAACTAATAGTACACTATCCTTGTCTTTAATCTCAACTGGGTCTTTCTCTGAATAGACATGCATGAGTTTCTAATGAGGGAATCTTCAGTTAACTAGAGGACATTGGTTGAGTGCATGCATGAATCAACTGACTGTTAACTCTCTATTAGTTCCTCAAATAGTTTGGAACTAATTTAACTAGACTTAACTAAGTAAATTGAGTTAACTAATTACAACTCAAATATAACTCAATCTTATATTCTTAATTTATGGCTTATCTCCTTAATTTAAGGGATAACTCTTGCATGACTTGAGAAAGACTTCTAACTTGAATTTCTCCAACTAATTAAGTCAAAATAATTTAATTAATTATTTCCAAGTAGCTGTTAAGACTAATTTTGATTTTAATTCAAAATTTAAGTCAAGGACAAATTAAATTGGAATATTCTTGTTGCCACGTTTAAACAGTAGTAAGAGCCACATCACCATTGACTTTCATAGGTAGAAGAATAATGGATGGTAAAGAATGTATAAGAAATGGATGGAGATGATGACAATGAGGAAGATCCTCTCAGATTTCCCATTCGAGATACTGATGGTAGTGTGCACATGAATAACATCCCTCCATATTTTCTTCCAAAATTTCATGGTCTAAGGTCAGAGGATCTTGAAACCTTTCTCTTTAAATTTGAAATCCTTTGTAGATATTATGGTTACTTACTAAAAACTCAAAAATTGAGATTGTTTCCAACAACATTGAAGGATAGAGCTCTTAAATGGTTCATGTGTTTAGGGACTAATTGAATAAGATCATGGAGTGAGATGCAAAAGATATTTCTAGAAAAATATAAAGATCATGATATTAAGGAATAAATCTTTAAAATGAATCAAAGAGAAGATGAGAGCCTCGAGGATCTAATAGAGAGGTTCGTTTATAATGTTAAGAGGGAAAAAATACATCATTTAGGATCTTGCACACTAAAAAACCTCTTACATAGAACAATTATGGATGAATGGATTGATCTCCTTGATCTCATGGGTAGAAATGATGTATACCAATTATGATTTGAAGAAATTTGTGAAACATGAAAATACATATCAAGAGGAAAGGCAAGAGTAATTCAATCAACATTAAGATCAATAAGTCAAGCTAAACTTATAAGTTTGTTTAATGACTTTAAAAGAAAAGTTCTTAGCAATCTAACTAAACAAGTAGAAATGTTAAGAAGGAAAGATGAGGAAAAACAAGATGATGATATTTGTTTTGTCCATTCAGAATCACACGCTATTAAATATTTCCCCTCATTACCATCATTGAGGGAATTTTACCAAGAGGAAAATAGAGCACGTCAATTTTCAATACAATTATGTTATGTAGCTCAAAGAGGACCATGGAAGCCTATTCAACCTGATATGATGCAAGAGCCTAAGTCACAATTTCAAGTTTGTGCACATCCATCTCAAAGTAATTGGAACAAATCCTTTCCTTGGCAACATTGGCCATCTCAACCCAAAAATCAATCTTGGCAACAAGGTGTTATCACCTAGATTGAACCTAAGGCTGAAGGAAGGCAATGCCAGGGTAACCACAAACCATGCTTAGCCATGTAGCTAGCCCTACTAGGCCGTTAGAGGGCTCTCTCCATAACGATCTCAGCCAAGTTGGCTATATTAGTAAAAGGATATTAGGCTAGGTACAGTAGCAGAAGGTTTAATTTGATTTTGAAGGTGTTTTCCTCGATCAGGAGGAGCCAGACAGTTAGGGCTACGAAATTAGGTCAAAATTGAAGCGTGTTCAATGGGGCAAGGTAGGCATAAGGTTTAGCACTCTAGGGCTTGATAGGTGATATTTTTTAAGACTATTGAGAAGCTAGGAAGAGCATGTGATTACAATGGATCCTTCCTAAACTGTAGAAAACATATAATGGTGAATATTTCCCCAAAGCAGAGCAGTGATGTTATGAATTCTGCCTATCAACTTGAAAACATTCACTTAGAAGCAATGAAATGATTAATGAAGTACACAAAACATATTAACATATGATTAGAAGAGAAGAAACTAAACTAAACTCCATACCACATGAATCCCAAAGATATAGCTGTAATTTTTATTAATCTCTTGCTAAACTGCTACAAAATGATGTACAATCAAGGCATAAGCATCCCGCTGAGCCCAACCCTTTACAATGAGAAAGAAGAAGAATATATAGACATTGTTTTAACCTCCTCCCATCCTCAGGGGTCGAATCCCTAATATGAGGAGCTATTCTAACCAACACTGAACAAGAAACTGGAATCTAGGCATCCTAACAACTTGCCTCTAAAAGTGAGGAAATTGATTAATTTGTGCTCAAAATGACTTTTAATCTAATGAATCTACCCTCTACTACTATTTATCCATCATTTTTACAAGCCAAGTCATCATTTACATTAGTAAAACATCCTCCATGAGATAAAATCCAAGATCACAGTCAAAACACAGTGAAATGGCAATCCTGTGGAAAATTTGTCCTACGCATAGCATCACTAGTCCTATGCGCAGCGCCAAGTCCCTTTTGGAGTTCTTCCCAACATCCAAATTGCGCTCATGATAGCTCATTGGAAATATATTCAAATCTACTTTCCAAAAAATCTATAATTTCTTTATTTGAAGCTAATTTGACCCCTCAAAAGTGGATTCTTCCAAGGTTGCTTCTGTGTGTCCAAAAAGTGGCAGAAAGGTCATTTTTGGGGTGTTTTTTGACTTTTTGGTAGACCAATTTTGCCCCAAAAAATTAGAAAATGCATAGGGTGCATATATTCATCACTATGAATCCAAAAATGCAAGCCCTTTGTCCATTGGGTGCCCCTAGGAAAAACGCAATGCCAGTGGCACTGCGCGTAGAGCCAGATTTTTTGTGTTTAAAATTTTTGAAATTTACTAGAAACAAAAACTCCTCCAAACTTGGTCAAAATTGGTAAGAAACACCATCATCATGCATCCTGATGAGATAAGCATGATCCCTTTTTTATATCAACATTGGCCATAGTGTGCTCAGACGCAAATGAAAATATAATAAAATCATGAGTAATCAAGTCTGATCAAGACATGGGTTGTGGTCAAAGCAAACTTTACCACGTTGAACGATTTCATGGAATCCTTAGTCCATTTCACAGTGTTTTCCTTTTTCAACATATTAGTTAATTCACATAAATGCTCAGCCAAATTTGGTATAAATCTGCATAATAAATTCATCTTACCATTGAAAACCTGAATCTCCTTTTTTTTGCGCGGAAAGTCTATTTGCTGGATTGCCTCCACCCTTGAAGGATCAATGCGAATACCATATTTAGAAATTATATGACCAAGGAGTTTACCTTCATCCAAGGGAAAAAGACTCTTTTTCAGGTTTAGAGAAATCCCGAACATCTTACATTTCTGAAAGACAATCCTTAAGTGGTGCAATGCTCATCATCAAAACCAGAAAATACTGTGAAATCATCTAAATAGACTACCAAGAAAACATCATTCTCATTAGAAAAAGCTATGTCCATCACCCACTGAAAAGTGGCTCCAGCATTCTTCAACCCAGATGGCATTTTAGCATACTAAAAAGTTCCCCGCAGTGTTATGAAGGTAGTTTTGTCTTGGTCTCTTTCATGCACGAAGATCTAATTATAGCCCGAGTAGCCATCTAGTAGTGACATTCGTGATGCTCCATCTACTATTTACAGAATATGGTCCATCTTAGGAAGAGGGTAATTATCCTTTAAGGACACTTTTTTTAGGTTCTGAAAATCTATGCACAACCTTATTTCTCCAGTCTTCTTTTGTACTGGGACCAAATTTGAAATCTAATTATAAAATCTAATTGGAGCTATGATGCTAGCTTTAAACAATCTATTTACCTCTTTATTAATGGATGGTAGTAGCTTTGGATTGATTCTTCTCAACTTTTTTCTAAACGTTTTTTGATCGGGATTGATAGGAATAGTATGCAGAATGATGTTCTTGTCATACATTTTCAAATATGAATAATCCCACGCAAAAACAACGGGAGACAATGTTTTTTATAACTTTAAAATCTTGGGGAGACAATGTTTTTGATAACTTTACAAGCTTGAGAATTATTTAGGGGTGAGGGAATGGGAGATGACCTTGTGAGGTAATTTGGTGGGCTAGAAAATAAAGGGGAGGGTATGAATCATGAAAATGGGGGAGAGGGGCTTAGGTCAATTTCTTTTAAACATAGCTTGTGGGATGAAGGATGAGGGGGTATAGAATGTTATGGAATGATATAGGGGAGAGTTTCAAGGCTTTAGTAATTGATAGTGGGAGAAATAGAGGGAATTAGGGTTTCTATGGTGTAATGGAGGGAGAATATAGGGTTTCACATTTTTCATGGTAAATTACCTTCAAACACTTCAATTGCAGCTCAATGATGAGGTATAGTGAGGGCACTTACTTGTTTAAGAGATGAGAGGGTGCTCTTGGAAGTTTTTATGAAGTTGAAGGCTTTTTTGGTCTTTGTTGCTCAACGCACAACGCCTACTTCAGGCGCACATCGCCCTCTTGAATGTGCAGCGCAGTGTTATTTTGCACTGCTGAAAACACCCTAAGTGCAACACCTAGCTTGTACGCATAGTGCCACCCCGTGAACGCACAACGCCACCTCCACTGCCTGAAAGGAACAACGCCAAACTCCAGAAGCGTAATGCCACTCCTCCTTGGCCAAAAACTCACTCAACCTCTCCTCTTTTCTTCACTTTTTGACTACTTCTTTGCCAAATGATAATGATGAATTTGAAATGAAATGTGACACCTTATATAGGAGTAGATTTTGATTTCTCACTAGAAAGACTCACTTTCTAATGTTCCTTGACCTTTTTCAAATCTTTGTTTTTAATGGATTTTCTTTTTTGTTCCTTTTCAAGTGGAAAATGCTCAATTTGAACTGATTTTTGTAGTGTTTCTTTATCTTGTAGCAAGGAGAGATGAATTGGTGTAGCCGAGATCATGTATTACATAAAGTGACTTAAAATTACATAAGAAATAAAAATTAACTCAAAATACATTGTTTTCACCTCAAAAACATGTTTTTTGAAGTGAAAATTACATTAGTTAAAAAGATAATTCTATAGTGACTATGACTTACTAGCCATCATTCTTGATTTATTTATCATCCTCATACCCTTTCTGACCTTTATCTACACCTTTAAATCATGCCCTTGACCTTGGAAATGAGACCCTAAGACCTAATGGAAACATACCCTATGACCTAATGAAAATATGATTGCATTTTGACCATGAAACCATGACTGAAGACAAACTGAAGATGGGTCAGCAAGTATACTTTATCAGAGAGAAAGTAGATTTTCTAAAGAGAAGACAACCATCAATGGATCAGTTTGACATGACCTAATGAAATGATGTAAAAATTTCAGTATGGGACCCCTAAAATGAAAATGCAAAGAGCAAATTTGATCCCTGATGGATGTATGCAAACACTGACACTAACATTAGTCTTATTAGGGATGGTAGCTCCTTGGATGTGTCAATAACACCATAGACCAAGTGCTTAGCTGATTGGGCCAATACGGTCAAATAAACAAAAGACTAAAATAAGAAAATCCCCCCTTTTTTCTACAATTTTTAAAGAAAAATTATTCAATACACACTAAAAACTTACTCACAACCGACTCTAAAACTTGACTATAAACCAAATCAACCAAACTCAACACAAACCGTTCAAGATTTATAGCCTTCACTTCGAGCCCCAAGCTTAGATGACAATGTACTTGAAAACTTGCAAGGAAAAGTGAATTGGTATATACAATGACGGTGAACCAACTTCAGGGAATAACATCAAAAGTTGTAGTGTTTCAGGAGCCTACCATTCATTAGTCCTCTTGAACATTCTTGACCATCCATTTCCTCTAACAAAAATGCATTATGTCCTCGATAGGCTGAGATCTTATATGGTCCTTTCCATAGATTGTCAAACTTACCATGCCTTCCTTTTTCTTCATTTCGAGCATCCCATCGCAGCACTGCATCTTCCAGCTGAAACTTTTCTACCTTGGTTTTGCGGTCATAAATTTTCTTTTTCTTCTCTTGCAATCGGAAAGTATTCTGGGAAACCTCTTCCCTTTTTTGCTGAATGTGAATCATTTGATTAATTCTGCACTGAATATCATCCTCTTCGCTGCCAACTTCCTGCAATAATCTCATGATTAGGACTACAAGTGATATGGTAAATATTGTATCGGTACCATAAACCAACTCAAAAGGTGACATACCTATTGATTTCTTGCTTCTCACTCTGTCTGACCACAAGGCATTAACAAGCTTTTGATGCCAATTCTTCTTGTTTGCCTCCAACATTTTCTTGATAATGTTCACCAAGGATTTATTTGATGACTCAGACAATTTATTGCCCTGCAGGTAGTATGTCGTGGAGTGATCCAAGGTAATATTGTACTTGTTGCAAAACTAAACCATCCTCTTTTACTTAAATTCTATTGTATATCTGTTATAATCTTGTGAGGGCAACCAAAACGAGACAATATATTAGATTCTAAAAACTAGATAATTACCGTGTCTGTGGCTTGCCTTGTTAGAATGGCCTCAATCCACTTGGTGAAGTAATCGGTAGCTATCAAAATCCATATGTGTTGTGTTGATTATGTAGGATGGATTTCTCTTATGAAATCAAGTCCCCACTACTAGAAAGGTGCATTTATTTCAACTGGCTTCAGAGGAAGAGGATTCAACTTCCTTTTTCCTTGACAATCTTGCCATTCATGGCAACTCATAATTATCCTATATAAATCTGGAAACAAAGTTGGCCAATAATATCCTGCTCTCAACACTTTGTTAGCTGTTGTTTTCCAAAACAAATGACCGCCACAATCACCTCTATGAAAATAATTCATTACTTGCTGAGCTTCACATTCAACCAAACAATTAAGAAGAGCCCCTCTTGGATCTTTCCAATAGAGAGCACTATTTAAAATGCAGAATTTTGCAGACTTTAGTTTTAGTGATCTACCTTTACTTCTTGAAATTATAGGAGGTGGCGAAAGATGTTGAAGAAAATAAAATATATCGGAATACCAAGGCGATTTGAGAAACATTTCTGATACTTAAATGAGTGAGCCACCATCTTTGTCATATGACATTGCTGCAAAGAGATTTATGTCTAGAGCGTGCAAATTTGATTCAGCCATCCGTTTTTCCAAGCCTTGTCCTTTAATCAGTTTGGTACGCTTAATCTCAAGATCATACTCCAACATTCTTGCTATCCACTTACCTCTTCTTCCATCTGGATGAGTTTGCATGATAACATCCTTGAATTTGTGTTAGGAACATATGCTATAGTATGTTAATGCAGAATGTATACTCTAAAATTCTTCAATGATTTTATAAGAGCCATAGCTTGTTTTTCAATGATACTGTAACGCAAGGCAGCATCTCGAATAGTCCTACTGAAAAAAGCAATGGGTTGCTCCACCTAATCCCTCTTTTATATCAACACTACAACCATAGTGTGTTCAAATGAAAATGAAAATATAATAAAATCATGAGTATAATCAGGACTGATAAAGACTGGCGCTGTGGTCAAAGCAAAATTTACCAAGTTGAATGATTTCATGGCATCCTCAGTCCATTTAAAAGTGCTATCCTTTTTCAACATATTAGTTAATTCATGTAAATTCTCAGCCAAATTTGATATAAAACTGCATAATAAATTCATCTTACCATTGAAAGGCTGAATCTCCTTTTTGTTGCGTGAAAGTCTATTTGTTGGATTTCCTCCACCCTTGAAGGATCAATGTGAATACCATCTTTAGAAATTATATGACCAAGGAGTTTACCTTTATCCATGGAAAAAAGACTCTTTTTTGGGTTTAGAGAAATCCTGAACTTCCTACATTTCTAAAAGGCAATCCTTAAGTGGTGCAAATGCTCATCATCAGAACTAGAAAATATCATCAAATCATCTAAATAGACTACCAAGAAAACATCCTTCCCATTAGCAAAAGCTATGTCCATTGCCCACTGAAAAGTGGCTCTGACATTCTTCAACCCAAATGGCATTTTGGCATACTGAAAAGTTCCCCATGGTGTTTTGAAGGCAATTTTGAAATCCAATCAGAAAATCTAATTGGAACTATGATGCCAGCTTTAAACAATTTATTTACCTCTTTCTCGATGGATGACAACAGCTTTGGATTAATTCTTCTCAACTTTTGTCTAAAATGTTTTTGATCTGACTTGATAGGAAAAGTATGTTGAATGATGTTCATGTCATACACTTTCAAATCTAAATAATCCCATGCAAAAACATCGGGAGACAATGTTTTTGATAACTTTACAAGATTCGAGAGACAATGTTTTTGATAACTTTACATGCTTGGGTTGGTCAACTGTTCCAAGATTTACATCTTCAACTCCTTTTTCCGTAGGAACCAAGGTTGGTTTTCTCGCCACATCATCTTGATCAAAGAGCTCCTCTAAAGGTATGAGACCTCTAGGAATAATATTATCCTTTAGCTGTAAAACCTCCATCTGATTTACCTCAATATCTTGTTCATCGGAATCATAAACATCATCAATGAAAGCATTCTTAAACTTTCCTTCATTCTTCAAAAAGGAATTAAGTTCATTGTCATCCCAAAAAACATGCCAATACCTCAAATTATCAGGAACAATAGGCCTATGTTTGACATTAATTTTAAATTTATTTCTAGAATTCATGGGAATATTCAAATTGCTGGTTGCAGTGGCTAGTGAATCTGCAATGATGTTTTGAGTCCCGGGTACTGTTGTCAAGGTGATTCTAGAAACATCTTCAAAATATCCAACATTGCATTTCTGTAGGCTCTCATCTATGGATGCTTCACTTGATATTCTCCTTTTACTTCTTTAATCACCAGCTCTAAATCACCATACACAGAAATCCTTTTCGTGTCCAGTTTCTTCAAAATTTAAGACCTGTAATCAACGCCTCATACTATGGTTCATTATTAGAGCAATAAAATGATAACTTGTAGGAACATACTATAACATTAGTTGGGACCTTGGCAAGCTAGAAAGCAGGGCTTTGAATCCAAATTCCAATACCAGGACCGTCTTTTACCCAGAGCACCATCAAATTCCATGCTCCAAAGTCCAGCTTCATCTTTTATATGCTATAATTTTGTTTCTTTTTCAACCTTACCTTCGCTAATTGCTTCATTTTTGTGCTCTTCCCTGATCTTTTGCTACTGTGTAAGTTGCTCAGAAGAAATTGCTATTTTTTATTTTTCTTGATTAAGAAGTGCTTTAAAATTGTCTGAAATTTCTAGTACATCATCTACTTCTACAAGCTGAATATCTACATCATTCAATCCACTATCAGAGTACAAAACAAAGGACTCTAAATCATTATGTACAACATTTATCATATGATTCACAAGCTTCTCTTTACTAGTGATCATATACTTAATTTTCGTTTCCCGGTACAAATTCCTCAATTGACTAAAAAACATGGATTGTAGCATAAGAGAAGTCAAGTTGTAAAGTGCCTTTGAGTTTATCTCCCCGCGATCTAGATAAGAGCATACCAAATCATAGTGGTATATCAGCAACTACCACATCCATCAAGACATTTTTGGCTGGGATTTGATCTAAATAAACCACCAAATCTTTGATGAGACCAATGTAATGAACTCTACTAGAGTTAAATGAGTACAAATCATGATATTTCCAGGTGATATCCAGCCCAAATTTTCCATAATAGCTTTGGGCATCAAATTATGGGAAGCTTCGGAATCTAACATAGCATTACGGAGAATATACTCATGCAGTCTAAGACTCAGATAAAAGGGAGGGACTTCGCTATCTTCAGGTCGACCTTCTATGGCTAGACCAAAAATGAGTTCAAGATGATCATCCTCGACATTCACCATGTCTGACAAAGGATCTGTTTACAATATTCTAGATACGTGGTGTTTATAGTTGCTATTCTTAACAAGCTCAGTCAAAGGAATGGACACATTTAATTTAGCAATTTCACTTTCTAAATTAAAGGATGAAACTTTCTCTACCTATTTGACACCAATGTCCCTCTTATCTGTTTTCTCTTTCGTTGCACTATTTTTTTGCTGATTCTTCTTCTCGTTTGCAGCGGTACTTGTTGATGGTATCTTGCTAGAATTCGGATCAGAAAGCTCTTTTCCTTTCTTCTGAGTGCTTGAGGAATCATTCTTTGATTGACCATCCTTTCTTTTCTAAATGGGATTGATCGGCACATCTCTGCTCCTTAAAGAGTAATGCCTCTACTTTGCAGTCAAAGAATTCATATAACCACACTGATAATCATCAGATTTAACCTCCAAAACCACATCATTTGCTAAGATGTAATCCTCATCCCTTTGAATGTCTGTAACTTCTGCATATTCTTCATCTTCGGTCAGAAATATAGGCATACCATCAGTAGTGAAAAAGTGATTTGTTTCAATTACCATATCTTCCTCATCTTCTTATTCCATTCCTTGAACATAATTCTACTGTAAGGGAGTTTTGATCTGCTATTGTTGTGCTGGTTGCTCTAGTGCTTGTTTTTCTCTTTGCTTCATTTAGAATTGGGGCTGCTGCTATCCTCTAAAATTTGGATTCTAGATTTGAGGTTCAGGTCTATCTGTGATGGATAACCGGTCAACCATGTTTTCCACTGTTCGAATCAATGTATCCATATTTACATCTGAAGTTGATGCTTCTTCTTTCATGATCACTCTTTTCTCATATCTCATTCCTGCTCTTTTGGCCAACAAGTTTGCTTCTAACTCACGACATTCTTTTGCATGTTTTCTAGTGTTGTAGGATCACATTCCCGCAACTGATATGACATGTCAGTATCGAAACTTTCCTGAAACTTGAGCAAAGTCAATCCCTCCAGTGGTTTAATATTTGCAGGAATATCATTGTATACTGCATTAAACCTCACACAATAGTCTTACACACTATCAACAACATTTCTTTTGATGTTCTCATACTTGGACAAAATCTGAAGTGGAATATTCTTCACCTCCCATCAATCCAGGAAATTTATATGGAGGATTGGTAAAGTGGTGATAGAAGTTGCCAGTAAAGCTTTGAAACATTTCCAAACTTCACCTCCAAAGCTTTACACAAACAATCTCATCGTCACATCTTCAATTTCTACTTCATGGAGGTCAAATAAATCATTCATTTTATCTACATGTTACTAAGTTGTAATGGTTTTAGTGGCATCAAATAAAGGTATTTTGGTTTGATAAATAACAGGCATGGAACTAAGATTCTGAGGTAAAATAAGGGGTGCATACCGGGCAGTCATAACGTGAGGTGGGGGAGGTGGATCTATACAAGGATTGGGGTACTTGGTATGTTCAAAGGGGAATTAACAATAGCTGGAGTAGTATGAACTATCTATAAAGATGAAAGAAGTGGGTAAGGAATTTTTTGAGTTGCAGTAGATGTAAAGGAACTATTTAGAAAATTAAAAGATTGCTTATTTTTCACCCAAGTGTACATTTGAAGAAAGGTTCTGCAATTGATAAAGAGCACAAATAAGTTATGATCCTGATTTACTTTGTGTAAACAAGTTTTCAATGGGGTATTCAAGAGATATAGAGGAACCAACAACTATTTGATCAATCCAACTAAAAGATTTACTGTGAAATAGACTTTGCTCAAAATGAACATCAAACTCAATATCTTGTAGAGTGTCTAACCTTTCGAGAGTGAATGAACACGAGGAATGAAAAATTCACTTGATTGTTCTTCTGCTACATTGAATTCACTGCAACTTTTTTAGATTTCCACCCAATTTTGTGAGGATCGCTGATAATGGCTGGAGGATTCAGATTTGGATTAGATCTAGTGTACTTTTGCAAAGCCATAATGCTCAATTTTGAAATTTTATATATTGCTTTACAACTTTCCAATTCGGCCTAGTAAATTCTAAAACTCATCATCCACAAGCTTAAGAATTCAAATGAAAGATACTACCAGGGTGATTAATCTTTCATTCCCCAGTATGGTCACCACTATGTTATCCCCTGAATTGAACCTCAGGCTGAAGGAAGGCAATGCCAGGGTAACCAAAAACCATGCTTAGCCAAGTAGCTAGCCCTACTAGGCTGGGAGAGGGCTCTCTCTGTAAGGATCTCAACCAAGATGACTAGATCAGGAAAATGATATTAGGCTAGGCATAGTAGCACAAGGTTTGATTTGATTTTGAATGGGTTTTTCTGGATCAGGAGGAGCCAAACAGTTAGGGCTAGGGAATTAGGTCAAAATTGCAGGCTGTTCAATGGGGCAAGGTAGACATAAAGTTTAGCACTCTAGGGCTTGATGGGTGAGATGTTTTAAGACTGGTGAGAAGCTAGGAAGAGCATGTGATTACCATGGACTCTTCCTAAACTGTAGAAAACCTGTAATGGTGAATATTTCCCAAAAGCAAAACAATGATGTTAAGAATTCTACCTGTCAACTTGAAAGCATTCAATTAGAAGCAATGAAATGATTAATGAAGTACAAAAAACATATTAACATATGATCTGAAGACAAGAAACTGAACTAAACTCCATACCACATGAATCCCAAAGAAATAGCTACAATTTTTATTAATCTTCTGCTAAAGTGCTACAAAATGATGTACAATCAAGGCATAAGCATCCAGTTGAGTCCAACCCTTTACAATGAGAAATGAGAAGAATATATAGACATTGTTTCAACCTCCTCCCATCCTCAGGGGTCTAATCCCTAAGATGAGGAGCTAATCTAACCAACACTAACAAGAAACTGGAATCTAGGCATCCTAACAACTTGCCTCTAAAAGTGAGGAAACTGATTCATTTGTGCTCAAAATGACTTTTAATCTAATGAATCTACCCTATAATACTAATTATCCATCATTTTTACAAACCAAGTCATAATTTACATTAGTAAAACATCATCCATGAGAGAAAATCCAAGATCACAGTCAAAACACAATGAAATGACAATCCTATGCAAAATTTGTCCTACTTGCAATGCCACTTTCAGGTCCCTTTTGGAGGCCTTCCATGCTTCCAAATGGAGCTAATGATAGCTCATTGGAAATATCTTCAAGTATAATTTCCAAAAAATCTGGAATATCTTCATTTGAAGCTAATTTGGCCCCTCAAAAGTTTATTCTCCCAAGACTTCTTCTGTGTGTCCAAACAATGGCAAAAATGTCATCTTTGGGGTGTTTTTTGACTTTTTGGTAGACCAGTTCTACCCCAAAAATTATCAAATGCATAGGGTGCATGTATTCATTGCTATGAATCCAAAAATGCAATACATTTGTCTATTGGGTGCCCCTAGGAAAAGCACAGCGCTAGTGGTGTTGTACATAGAGCCAGATTTGTTGTTTTTAAAATTTGCTAAAAACAAAAACTCCTCCAAACTTGGTTAAATTGGTGTGCAACACCATCATCAAGCATCCTAATGATCCAAGGAATCTTCAGTAAGAAACCTAAGCCTATCCTCCTCTTTTTTTCCTTTCAGAGCCCGTCTTAGCCTTGCTTTCATCCGTTTGACCCTTATATTGCAAATTTTGTTTCGGGTCCTGTAGTAGTAGGCCATGTGCTTGATGATATGATTGTCCCTATTGGCCTCTTGTAGTAGCTTTTTTAAGTGCAAATTGACTCTTTCAAGCCAAATTTCTCTATCAACCTCAATTTCCTTCTCAATTGGAGTCAAAGTGACTGGTGCTTCTTCCTCTTGCCTTGCTGATTTACCCTTGTCACTTTGTCTTTTTGTCTTGAGAAGTTCTAGCTCCATGAGGACCTGCTTATCACTCAAATTCTTGTTCTCATGTTCCAAATATGTGATCACATGCTTGGCTCTCTCCAAAATGCCCATCAATGCTTGGATTTGAACCTCTTTCTCCTGTATGATTATGTTTTCTATTGTTGCTTCATCATGAGCCTATAAGTTAATTGTCTCTATGCCATGATGAATATAATGTTGTTTTGGCTCATCATGCTCCATCAAATCAAGGTCTCTTTCCTCCTCATCATCAAGATATTCCACTTGCATCTTTTCTTTCCCTTTATGCATCTGTTTCACCTGTTCCTGCTGTGTTGATGAAGAAGGAAAAGCCCCTTCCACACCCTATGGAGCAAGCATTTGCCTATGAGTTGATGAAGAAGGCAAGGTCCCTTCCACACCAAGTGGAGCAAACACTTTCCTATTAGCTGCAAACAATTTTCTTGTGCCCCTCTAGTATATCTTGTAGGTCTGAAGCACCTCAATGGTTCTAGTTTCTTTGGCCTTCTCATCTTTCTTCACCTGAGCAGTGCTAGAATGTCCTCTTGATTCTTGAGACATTAGTGGAGGAATTTGATGACCCCTAAAGATATCATGAGCAATAAATGTCTCCCAGGAGATGTTGAATAGATTAATATGATGAAGCAAAATCATCTTGATCAAGGAATAGTGGTAGATACTACTCATCTTCTGAGGGTATGGCTTTTTATGTATAGAGTAGGTCATCTTCTCAATATTCCTTAACAAGAAATAAGGGAGGTTTAACATCCTCACCTGGTAAAATGCATGAGAAGCCTGATGTGATAGGTGTACAATCTAGAAATCTGCCCTCACAAGTGAAATAGTTCATGATGATTTTCATCATGGGGGCATACTTGTCTTTAAGGAACCTGAAAGGAAAAAGCCTTTTTGCTTCATTTCTATACTGGGGTTTGATATAAGGCTCATAATAGTGTTCATCCAGGTCCTATGCCTTGTACCACTTCTCCCCTACATTTGGAATCCTGGTCGCATTGACAATAATGGAAGGTGAAACTATAAATGTCACCTCATCAAGAGTCACCTTGTTGTCCCGAAGATTGGCTATAAAAGGCTTAGTGAGCTCAGGGTGGTGTTGAACTCTCTCTACCTTCCCACAGAACTCATAGCACCCTAGATGTCTGAAACAAGTGACAGCGAACATAGAGGCTTGCAATTCTCTGAGTTTTGATGGCCCTTCCCTAATAATTATACCTCCCTTGTGTGGTTTTCTTTGATGCCAAGGTTTATTTGTCAAACTCTCAGTACCAATGTTTTCCTCCTCCTCATAGTCTTTGTCTTCTCTCTCCATTTTTGCAAATTTTGAGGTTTTGCACTACTAGAAAAGGGATGAAGGGAGTGTGTGAGAATGATTTAGGAGTGAGGGAAGGGGAGGTGACCATGCCAGGTAATTTGGTGGGCTAGAAAATGAAGGGGAGGGCATGAATCATGAAAATCGGGGAGAGGGGCTTAGGTCCTTTTTTCTTTAAACATAACTTGTCGGATGAAGGATGAGGGGGTATAGAATTTTATGGAATGATATAGGGTAGAGTTTCAGGGCTTTAGTAATAGATGGTGGGAGAAATAGAGGGTCTTAGGGTTTCTAGGGTGTAATTGAGGGAGAATCTAGGGTTTCACATTTATCATGGTAAATTGCCTTCAAACACTTCACTTACAACTCAATGATGAGGTATAGTGAGGGAACTTACTTGTTTGAGAGATGAGAGGGTTCTTCTGGAGGTTTTTATGAAGCTGAAGGCTTTTTTGATCTTTGCTACTCAACGCGCAATGCCTACTACAGGCGTGCAGCGCCCTCCTGAATGCGCATCGCAATGTTATTTTGCACTGCTGAAAATGCCCTATGTGCAACACCTTTCTTGTACATGTAGCGCCACCTCGTGAAGATGCAACACCACCTCCGCTGGCTAAAATGCGCAGCACAAAACTCCAGAAGCACATCGCCACTTCTCCTTGGCTCAAAACTCACTCAACCTCTCCTTTTTTCTTCACTTTTTTACTCCTTCCTTGCCAAATGAGAATGATGAATTTGAAAATGAAATGTGACACCTTATATAAGAGTAGATTTTGATTTTTCACTAGAAAGACCCACTTTCTAATGTTTCTTGACCTTTTTCAGATCTCTATTTTTAATGCCTTTTCTTTTTTGTTCCTTTTCAGGTGGAAAATGCTCAATTTGAATTGATTTTTGTAGTGTTTCTTTGTCTTGTAGCAAGGAGAGATGCATTGGTGCAGCCGAGATCATTTATTACATAAAGTGACTTAAAATTACATAAGAAATACAAATTAACTCAAAATACTCTATTTTCACCTCAAAAACATGTTTTTGTGGTGAAAATTACATTAGTTAAAAAGAAAATTATATAGGGACTATGACTTACTAGCCATCATTCTTGATTTATTTATCATCCTCATACCCTTGCTGCCCTTTATTTACACCTTTAAATCATGCTCTTGACCTTGGAAATGAAACCCTAAGACCTAATGAAAACATACCCTATGACCTAATGAAAATATGATTTCATTTTGACCATGAAACCATGACTGAAGACAACTTGAAGATGGGTCAGCAGGTATACTTTATGAGGGAGAAAGTAGATTTTCTTAAGAGAAGAAAACCATCAGTGGATTAGTTTGACATGACCTAATGAAATGATGTAAAAATTTCAGTATGGGACCCTTAAAATGAAATTGCAAAGAGAAAATTTGATCCCTGATGGAAGTATGCAAATACTGACACTAACACAAGGTTGGCAAGGAACTTATGGGAACCATCCACAATATCCTCAATATCCTCCATACCCAACTCCATGTTATCCCTACCATTTACCACCACCACAACCACAACCCTAACCATATCCATCCCAAATATCCACTCCCACTCAACTACATGTACCACCATTTCCAAACCCACCCAATGAGGTAGCCCAACCCACTTAAAATGCTGAGGTACAAAACTTCCAAACATCTCCTCTTGATCTGAATGGTTTTCATCTTAGCTCAGGAAGAGTATCACAAAAAATCAATTCTCTTGATATCATTGAAGGACAACATGCAGAAAAAGAAGATTCAAATGATAATACCAAAGAATCACGGGCTACACTTGATGAAGAGCAGACAACAAAATCAAAGATTGAGAAAGCTCCCTCATGGTTACCATCAAATTCTCTGTGTTCAAGAGAAAAATCAGCAAAAAGAAGAAGATTTCAAATTTATGGAAGAAGAAGACATCCAAGATGATCCAAATCAGCAAGTGAACCAGGGGAATCACAACTATATTGAAATATGGTTCCAGACATCCATTAATTTACAACAACACTCTCTTCTTCAACTGTGCTTGATATCATCAAAGTCAAATCATTTGATCTCTCAAATTCAGGTACATGTCAAAGCATACATTTCAAGCCTACTCATCAATTTGTGTCTCATCTTGATGTCCACATGGCTCCACTGTAAGTATTCTTATACTTGAAAGTGATTTTGTTTTTCAAGTAGGGTAGAGTATAATAAAAATAAAATGAAAAATAATATAAAAATATAAAAATCTCAAGTGAAAATGTCCTTTGAGGAGCCTAAGATTGGCTCATTGATTAAACCTCCATGACGCAGTCGATGGATTGAAAAAACGAAAAAAATGAAAGATCCTAGGTGAAAACCTCCTTTGAGATACCTAGGCAGACCTACTAGTTGAAAACCTCATTGAGGCAGCTAGTAGGCCTAAAACAAAACAAAAAAAACTTTGCTCCATGTATCTCTCTTATGAATGTAGGTTCTCTCCAACATCTGCAAGCAACAAGAGCAAATTGGCACCAAAGAAAAGAAAAAATAGGTCAAAATTTTAGTCAAAGGAAGTCAAACTTGGACTTTCTTCTCCTTTATTCAGAGGCTATAGAATGACCAAGGCCATGAAAATCCATCACCCTCATCTACTTCCACCATCCACCCATCATTCTCAAACATTTCCCATTCAGTTTCCTTGTTGTCCTAAAAAACTATAGGAATTCTCTGTTTTACTACAAGAAACAAAAATACATAGAGAAGAAATTATTTTTGCCTTAACTTGAAAACTATGCATCCATTTGCCAAGTTGTTTCAAGTGGAGATGCATATGGATTATGGTAACATGCTCAAGTGATTTTAGAAAATTCTAGTGCACAGTTTTCTAGAAATCAGTCTCCATCACCTACAACCTTTTTTGAATTTTCTCGATATTCGTGCATACATTTAAAATTTTGTTTCATGGGGAGATGAATATGGATGTTGGTCACATGCCCAAGAAATTTTAGCAAATTGTAGCGCACGGTTTCCAAGAAATCGACCTCCATCAACTTCAGCCATTTTTAATTTTTCTCGAGGTTCATGCATCCGTTGGCCAATATTTTTTATGGGGAGGTGCATAATGATGATAGAAACATTCTCAAGAAATTTCAAGTCAATCCATTCTACCATTTGGGATATACAAACAAAACAAGTCTGCTACAAGAGATTGGCCTGAATTACTACAGGAAGATCCTATAGTATTACAGGATGGTCGAGACGAAGCTACAAGAGGCAATATGATAGAGAAATGGGTCAAAAGGTCATGTATTCTTTAGGGAAGGTTTATATAGGTCCCCCAAAACCTGCACATCAACAAGAAGACAACCCATCAACAAAATAAGATCAAAAAAACAAAAAAGGAGGTCAATAAGATGTACCTGAGTCGTGAGCAGCACAACAACATCAACTCAGCAGCAGCATGCATGTCTTTCCAACATCCATCAGGTAGGTAGAGGTATGCAATATTCTTGAACTCTTCTCTTGAGCATATTATAGTTATAAATTTTTTGTCAATGCATGATAAATAAAGTTTTATAAGCTAAGGATGGGTCAGCAATCTCAGCCACCTTTAACTAGTTAACTTCAACTCACTCGTTCACTCATGCAATGTGAAAAACTCAAATTAGGAAGGGTGATGATTTCAAGGAATGGGGACAGCAGTTAAAAAAGATATTTTGAAAAGGTCAAGTCACCATAACACTCTAAGCCCTCCATCCACTTCATATTCACTATATATCTATCATTGATCCATCCCATTTCATAATTTCAAGAACAAACCCTACACTTTGTCTCACCCTGAAAGTTTCTTGAAAAAACAAACAGAGCATCCTCTCCATTTTCAAAAACCTACACTACTCCCTTTGAGCCCTAGCATTGTCCTCCAACCCCTCTACATCATTTCTCATCATGCCCATACAGTTACAAGACTCTGAAGGAAGAAAGAATGACTTCTACTGGAAGGAAAAAAGATGCTACAAGAAGGAATGACTGCTACTAGAAGGCAAAACACTGCTACAAGAAGGAAGAAAGGAAAAAATTGTCCTAAAACCCAAAATGGCAGTGCCTAAGAGAGACCTAATCAAAACAGGGAACTCAAATTCCATTAGGTAATCATCTAGGCCACAAAATAGAAGAAGAAGGCAACAAAAGGAAATATGGCATTCACCATCAAAATAGAACTCTTGATGAAAAGAGGCTTTTCAAGTGGTCTCTAATCTCTTTCTAGCTTTTGTCCAAGGCCTAAAAGATATCATAGAAATAGGAGAAAGGCATGGAAGTCAAGTTGAAGGCCTACCCTAGGCTCAGACTATTATTTATGCTCAAAATAGGTTTCTTGTAGTTTTAATAGGGTTTCCTGTAGTTTTGACAAGAATTACGACAATATGTCCTAGTTTACATCTAAAGGCATTTTGAAGATTTCATAGGTGTCCAAATGGTGGAACAAGGAGGTAGCAGAAGGTTGATAATGATGTGGAAGACCTTCCCAAATTGACAAATATTCAAGAAACCATCTTAAATAAGGGGAAGAAGGCAAGCTGATGGTCTCAAGAAACAAAGATTTTTCTATGCACAAATAGATTTTTGGGCTTGTCTGTGTAGAACGTACAACCAATATTCTTAAGAGAAATGACTGAGTAATGCACAAGAAAGAGGCCACCAGGGCCATGAATGAGGCACAATGAGGTCACTAAGTTGCTCAGAGGATGAGAAACACTTTTAGCAAGGGGGTATGATGGGCCTCTAAATTAGACATACATTAAGGCACATGCCTCTAAATTAAACACAAATTAAGGCCCATCTAACCATCCTTTAGCACATTAAACTTCTCTTTTTGCATTATATAGTGTATTTTTAACTTTAATATGTTCATTAGGAGGCTTATGAATAATTGCATATTTGTGCCTAATATTATTTATTTTTGTGGAATATTATGAGAATATTGGCCAAATTATGGAGATTTGGAGGAGGAGATAATCTAGGGATTTGATCCCTACTACATAAGGGTTAATATTAAATAATAAATCAACAAGATATTCAGAAATTATGGCATAGATTGTGGAGCGCCAATGATTGAGAAAATCTAGGAATGTGTTCCCTGCCATTTAATGCAAATTCCTATTATTGGGAACTAGATCCACTAATCAAGGGATTTTGGTGGGGAATGCTTCCTCCTTTCTTGGGGAATGATTCCTAATCATTTTTTATAAGTTCCAAGTCAAATTTTCTAGCCTTCTTGTCAAGAGAACTCGTATTTTTGTAGTTCCATTGTAATTTCTTGCAAAGATGTAATTGTATTGATGAAAATAATGAAGATTGGTGCCATGTTCATCTTCTAAGTCTTGGTCTCCTCCATAGGTCTCTGAATTTCCCAGGAGCCTCAGAGCCCTTTTGTATCATTTTCATTTCTTCTTTTCACTTCTTATTCACATGCATCTCTTGTTCTTATTTCTTTCTATTTCTGTATTTAGTATTAATGATTTCTTATTGTAGGATTGGGTTAAATAGTTGATGCAAGTTCTTTTGAAATATCAAAAGAATCATTTAATCCTTAGAAAATATTTTGAAGGTAATTGTAATCATTGAGCTACTTGGATTAGTTTTCTTATTCCCAAATCTAGATTTCTAGAACTCCTTTGTGGCAAAGAACAATAAATTTCTGCTATATTTTAGAGCATGCTAAAAAGCTCCAATTGAGTTGATTCCACTTGAATTAGATTATAAAAACATTATAGTTCATAACAGAAATTACCCAATTGCATTTGCACTTGATTAGGTTAGGCATTTTATATATTTACTAGCTCACTAGTTCTCACATTTCTAGATTTTAGACTAGTAATTTTCTGCTATCTTTTAGCATGGGTTAACAAGGTATTTTTGAGTGATTCCACTTGTTATAGAGACCTTAGACATCCTATTCAATAAAAAAAATTGTCCCATACAATTTGGATTGATTTTCTTGGTCATTCGATGAATTATAACTTCATGTAGTAAATCTGTAACATCCTATAGTTTTCATGTAGGAAATCGTGTAGTAGCGTGTTTTGAGCCTGAATTCAGCAAAATCATCATTGACGCTAGGATTAGGCCGCTATCTGACCTCCATACCATTAAACCATTCTAACCCTCTTCCTCCATTTCTGTCTCCCTTTCCAAAGAACAAGTGAAGATTAGCATTTACATTCCTAAAATGAAAAGATAAAGAAAAAGAGTTCTTTTTATTTCTTAATTAGCACATGCATGCAAAAGTTACTACTTCCTAGATCAGATTGCATACATAGCTAGTTTAAATCATCACATGTGTTAAATAGGGTTAAATTAGGTTTCCTTTACATTTAATTCTGATCTTTATGCAATTAGAATAGCTTTCTTTCCTTTTACTTTCTTTCTTGCAATAGGTTAAGGTTCCTATTCCGAGCATTTCATTTTCTGCAATTAGTTTTAGATTTGACTTTAGTACATGCACTCCATTACATCATGACAAAAAAGGAAGGACACATTGTATGATGAACATATAGTGCCGATACCTCTTAATTTTGTACGAACCCTGGGTTGAAAATTAAATTCGGTAGCCTTGGGAGTTGCAGCATTCTTGTTGCAATACCGAGGCTCATCAATATCTCAGCGAAGTGAAGAGGATGCATAGGAGCCTTATTCTAATTATTAAGGGATTGTTTTATACTTGCAGGAAGGCCAAGTATGAGGAGGAGTGGCGCAGCACTATCTTGAGGACATTTGTGGGTGGAGAACCCTTGGAAGAGGTAGTCACAACCTTGAGAAGACGGTTGTGGGTAAGCCACAACCCTTAACAGCCTATAACAGAGGTGTGTAGGGTAGGTTGAGGGCTCGTCTATGCCCAAAATAAAAACAAAGGAGGTGAGGTGTCCTCCACGGTAAGGTCACAGAAAATGAAGGGAAGCCCTAATGTTTAAGGGTTGTTTGGGTGATTTTATAAGGGTTGTTGCAATGTGAAAGTTCCCTAACCAGGAATAGTGAATGAGAGTAGTGAAATAATAGACTTGGAGTGAATTTTTCCTTTTGTTGGATTCATGTTTTGGATTAGTTTGGATGGTAGTTATGTTACAACTTGTGGGAGCCATGTGTTGGGGTTGTTCTTGGGTGTTAAGAAAACCCAATTAGGAGCATATCTTGCAGTGTAGTAATAGGTGTCCTAGGAGAGGACTGTTAGTGAAGCTTATTAGCAACCATGTGGAGGGGTTTCCTAGGTGTTAGATTCCCTAACTAGGAGCAAATGCTCCAGTGAGGATTTTTCACTTGTGGCCTATTGGAGGGAAGCATGAGAGTGGACCATGTGTGGAAAGGGATTGGGCATTTATGGTCTGCTGGAGGACAACATGATAGTGCCCAAGTTGGAGCCCAATGTGCAACACTTTGGTGGACAAAAGTAGTTTCTAGAGAGGTAGTTGTTGAGCTCAAGGGACTAATCAACCAGGATTAGTTTGTGGGGCCCTATACTTTTGTGTGGATAAGGACTTATACAGCAGATGATGGGAAGTCCTCCTAGCTCATGTTCATTGTGGGAGATTGACATCTTGCAGTGATAGGTGGAATATCTTCATGCCTTATGTTGGTCTTCATTGGAGCAACGCAAGAAGACCATAGTGGGTTGAAGTCCCTAAGTAGTTGAGGAGAAGCAATGGGATGTTTGAGAGTTCTTCACAAATGAAGTTGCGAACAACTCGACAGGAGTCTCGATGTGTTGATGAATTGATGGAAGAATGATAAACTAGTGAGAAGATTGGATAGCTAAGGTTCAATGGCCAGATGGAATTTCATCATCTATAGAGGCAGTGCTACAAGTTGGGATTTGAAGGACTGGTTAGGTATAGGGTATGAATGAGAGGAACTGAGGGAGCATGTGACAGCTAGATGGTCAGAGTATCTTGTTGAGGGAAGATTGGTTGTTGATGGACTCACACCAAGCCCTAATTTTAAATCTTGTACTAGTGGATGTATGAGGGTCATTATCCCTGGTACGAGAGCCCTAGAATATTGTATTATATGTTGATTAATGTAACAAAATTGGGTTATTATACAAAATTGTAAAAATTTGTTTATATTTTTTGCACATGTGATTTACTATTGTTTATATTTTTCTGTGAAAAGTAGTTTTGTTGAGATTCTTGGATTGGTAGTGTCAGAGATTCTTAGATTCTAACCTAGACCCAAGATCATGGAAATTCAACACGAATTCCATGTCATCGGTCAAAATAGTCTTAGTCATCAAGTATAGTGACTTGTCATGTATCATCACATGATGATGTGGAATTCATGATGTAATTATGTAATCATTGTAAATACAAATAAGTGGAAGTATAAGGGTCATGTATGGAAAAAAGAGTCATGGAATTACAAAGGACATGTAGTACCAAAAGTCATATGTAATTCTAAAATTCATTTGGAAGTCCAAAGGTTGTAGAAATACAAAGGTCATTAGGAGTTGGAAAGTAAAGAGTCATGGGGATGTGAAAGGTAATGCCTAAAGTTATAAAAGGATCATGATTCTTCATCTGAAGGACTTTTAACCTTGGTTTCTCCCACAAGGAATTAGAGAGAAAGAGTTATTACTTTTTTGGAGAAAGTAGTGGCTCTAACACTCCACTGTTGGAGCTAGTGACATTCATTGTATTTATGTATATTGGAACTTTTGTTTAATACTTGAATATTTTTGGCAAACATGTTTTCATACATAGATTGTGGATGTTTTAAGACTAATATTTGAATGTTTATGGTTCATTTTTTCTTTCATATGTACTGAAATAATTGAACTATTTCAATGACTTTGGTGTTTAAATTATTGGAAATGTGTTGTAATGATTGTAACGATCGTCGCATTTATGTGAACTATTTTTCTTGATGTTAGACAAGCCTTTCTCATTCATGTGTGACTCAATTATGGTAGTTTTATTAATTCTCTCCTAGAGGCTCACTTTATTTCCCCTCCTCGGTGAAAGAACCTTGTTACTTCTGCAATCAAACATTCACAAAGCACACTTTCTTGCTCATTAAAAATCAAATGTGCACTTCTCTCTCGTGCTAACTGCTAAATCCAAGGTATCTATTTAAGTAAATGGTATTCATATCATATTCCTGATGGGACTCCTACACCAAATGGTTTGAGATCTAATTGGGACCTCATATTAGGGAGGTCCCTCATATGTTGTTGGTATCTAGCATTGTCAACATTCTGGCACTAGAAGGAGGGAAGCCATTTTTTTTATGGTTGATAACTCCACACACCCTAACCATTAATCTTCTAGGAAAGGTAGAAATATTTTGAGCACCATTCCAACTCCTATTCCCAAAGTAGGAGGGTCTTCTCAACATGGTCAAAAGTTGACATATGAGGTTACCTACAAACTGTTGGCATTATGATACATATTTTGTAATTGATGGCAACCCACTCATCTCAGATGATAAATTATAGTGCAGCAAAGTTCATGGACTTTCATGAAGATAAAAGTTTATTTCATGTAGAGAAACGTTCACGCACTTTTATGCGGAGAAAAGTTTATTTCATGTGGAGAAAAGTTCATGCACTTTTATGCGGAGAAAAGTTTATTTCATGTGGAGAAAAAGTTCACACACTTTTATGCAGAGAAAAGTTTATTTCATGTAAAAAAAAAAGTTCACGCACTTTTATGTGGAGAAAAAAGTTATTTCATGTGGAGAAAATTTCACCCACTTTTATGTGGAGAAAAAGTTTATTTCATGTGGAGAAAAGTTCACGCACTTTCATGGTTGGTTCATGGTATTGGTCCGACAGTTGTTTTGATCCTATGGTTTTGGTCCATGGTATTGCATCCAAAAGTGTTGATCCCAAGTATTGGGTTCATGGTATTGTGTTATTATGGTTTTGGACCATGGTATTGTGAAAGGCCTAAGACTATAAAAGGGGAAGGAGACCATTTGGCAAAGCATCATCTGAATTGTTATTGAATATATGATAAAGTGCTAGATCTGGAATACTATGATTGGGTTATGGTGCAGATCTGGATCTGAATAAAGAAGGAACCTGAGCGCAAGGAGAAGGATAAGTTCTATTGATGGGTCTTAATCTTTAAGCTTGAATGATAGTAATTTTTGTTCTGGGTTTAGATTTGGTGTGTGGTTACAGTTACTGTGATTTGGATACAGCTGTCAAAGAAGTGTCTACTTGATTCAGTGCTAATTGGTGAAAAGGAGATTGTTTGATGCAGAAATTCTTGATGATTGATTGATGTTCATGGATCCAGTCTAAAAAATTTATGAAACGTGGTCCCTGGAAGAAAGAGAAGGTTGTAGCCTTCTATAGGCCAGAACCTACGTACTAGTATCTTGGCTAGTGCAAGAGAAAAGGGGGTTTGTAGCTCCCTTCCAGGAGAGTCTGGAAAACGAGAGAGGGGTGTAGCTCTCTGCAGGTTGCAGCCTACGTACTGGTAAAGGACTGCACCAGTCCATTGTAAAAGAAGTTTCTAATTAAAGAAAGATAGAGACGAATTGCAGCAGGTGGTTTTCACCCACATTGGGTTTCCACCTTATATCTTGTGTTCTTGTGTGTGATTGTCTTTCTGCTCTGTTCTACTGTCTCTAGTTACTAGTTATTTGATTCTGCATCATAGATTAACAATCATCATCAGAAAGATAAAGTAAAATAAAAGTTTGCTTTGTATACGCGGGTTTCTTTCTGCATAATTGCGTATATACGCGGGTTTAACTAATTGAAGTAGCGTATACAAATTTGACTTGATAATACTGATTCATCCCCCGTCTCAGTATTATTTCCAACAATTGGTATCAGAGCAGGTCCTTCTGAAGAATCTTGATCGCTTGAAGGAATATCTTTCATCATGAGCAACTACGAGAGGGAAGCATCAATCAGACCACCGGTTTTTGATGGAACAAACTTCGTATACTGGAAGGTTAGAGTTACTGCCTATCTTCAATCTCTGGGTACTGAAGTCTTGGATATCATAGATACAGGGTATACTTTTCCATCATCGACTCCCACAGATCCGACTGAGAAGAAGAAATATGAAACGAATGCAAAGGCGGTCAATACTCTATTGGGATGTCTATCACGGTTTGAATTTGTCAAAGTCATGCAGTATAAATCTGCTAAGGAAATATGGGACAAGATTGTTCTGAGCTATGAAGGAGATGATCAGGTAAAACGAGAAAAACTTCAAACCCTCATAATTCAGTATGAAAATATCAGAATGCACAACGATGAAAGTGTGGCTAACTATTTCCTTCGTGTAGATGAGATTTTTAATTGTATGAAAATTTTGGGTGAAGAAATAAAAGAGGCTGTTGTGGTTGAAAAAGTTCTAAGATCTTTGTCCCCTAAGTTTGAATCTAAAGTTTCTACAATAGAAGAAAACGAGAATCTTCAAAACCTTACCATGTCACAGCTACACGGGATTCTAACTGCTTATGAAATGAGGAAAGGAGGACCATCAGACAGGTGAGAAGCAGCTTTCAAGGCTTTAGGTAAAGGAGACTACTATGAGTTAGGAGATGCGCCAGAAGAGGAAGAAGAATCAAATTTTGTCAAAAACCTTCAACGGGGTACTGGAAGATTCAGAGGTAAGTTACCTTTCAAATGTTTTGCTTGTGGAAGAGTAGGTCACTATGCTGCCAAATGTCCTCATAAGGATAAGATTGACAAGGGGAAGGAACCTGTTAGATGGAACAAGAAACAGAATGGAAATAAGAAAAGCTATTACACTCATGAAGATAGTGATGGACTATCAAATAGCGATAAAGAAGATGAACAAGGTAACCACTATAAGCTTTTAATGGCATTTGAAGATGATGATTACATGGATGCTATAGATGTGGATGGTTTTTATGATGAAATTACTAGACTCAAAATATGTTTAGATGAAAGTAATGTGATCATTGACTCTCTACAATCTCAACTTGATGAGAAAGAAAAATATCTTGAGAAGTTAGAATGTGAAATTGTTGGCCTTAGAAAAGAAATTGAGAAAACAAAGGCTCTTAATCTTAAATTTGTTAAAGTATCTGAAACCCTGGATGAGATTATCAGTGTGCAGCGTTCCCCTCTAATCAAGACAGATCTGGGGTATAATGGAGAAGCGTCTCAAGCTTCCACCTCTAAAAGTTATCTTGATGCAGCAAGAAGGAGTGAGCAAAGGCCTAATAGAAATCATCAGGTAGATCATGGATATTCTTCTTCAAGAACGAACAAATCCTATCAAGAAAATCGGGGGCATGTTACCTTAAGGACAAACATAAGCTACAATCAACCACAGGTAAAATCTTCCCAATTTTCTTCAAGAATGGAGGGCAGTAGAAACTATAATCGGTTGGATGATAGTCGCAGGAATTTCTTCAATGGTCAATGTTTCTCTTGCCATAACTTTGGTCACAAAGCAGCTCAATGTGTTGCCTATAAAACAATCATGACTAGAGAAGCACAAAAACAAAGAAGTATGCCGGCAATCACAAAGAGGACCTATAACAACTTTTCCGCCCTTGAAAGTGAAATTGAATGCTCTATTTGTAATAATTTTGGTCATGAAGATTCTGAATGCAAGAGCAGGTTTTGGAAGAAAACTCAGAAGGAACAAACCTCAAGTGCCAAAGCATGGAGAATGAAGGAACTGCAACCAGAAAGATGTGGGATATCTTTATATGCAGAAGGACAGGAAAATCAATGGTACATCGACAACAGATGTTCGAAGCATATGACAGGTGATAAAGAAAAACTTGAATCATATACTGCTTTAGAAAAGGGAAAGAAAGTTTCTTTTGGAAATGATACCCCTGCAGCCATAAAAGGAAAAGGCATTTCTCTGTTGAAAGAAAAGGTCAAAGCTGGAAATGTTTTGTATGTTGATGGCTTGAAGCATAATCTATTGAGTGTTAGTTAGATGTGCGATATTGGAATCGAGGTAATATTCCGATCAGATGGGTGTAGTGTTTGTGATCTTGATACAGGAAGAACAGTAATCAAAGGCAGAAGAACTCCAAAGAATCTATACATATTTGAAGAAGGAGAACAACAATGTTATTTGAGCAAGAATG